>VZTB01013354.1:19571-114805 GCA_013397245.1 Thryothorus ludovicianus | reverse complement strand
ATAGAGTTAAAACTGAATATAACACATTACTTTTTAAATGTTCTTACTGATCCCATTATTCTTTCTGTGCATTTTACAAATAGGATGTGATGTTTTGAGTATGCTTCAGGCTTCAGTAGTTTGTATAATGTTCTATTTTCTGCAGCAAAAGCATGTCAAGGTGATCTCTGGGTGGTTAATATTTTCTGGAGTTTATTCTTCAACCATGAAAATATGCAAAACTGAAGNTTATCATTGTTAAAAATAACAGAAAAAACCCCATGAATGTAGTAGCAAATACTGTTTGTTCATGGATGAATGCAGCATTTGTCACTCTTGACTTGTGTTTGTGGTTATGCTGGTGAGCAGTTCTTGCAATAGCTTAAATTGTAGGGTAAGAATGTTATGTAAATGGGTATTTTAAAACATAATGCTCAAGATCATAGGAAAATCATATAATATGGGGGAAATGTAAAAATTACAGAATGTTTGCATTTTAGCAGAAATACTCTTGATTTGTTTGACAGGCTTTAGTTTTTGTTTCCTGTATTTTGAAATATAAGTACTTTTTAAAACAATTATTGAAAGCAACAGTAACACCTCTATAAAAGAAATGCATAAAAATTATAACAGTATTTCAGTAGGGAAGGGTTATTATAAATCTGATTGTTAAAGAACTGAAACAGGCAAAAGTTGAATATAAATACTGCTCACTATGCTTTTAGTATTATTACAGTAGTAAAAAGAAAAATTTGAAGGGAAAACGTCAAATATATCCATATAAATAAAATGCATTTGGTTTATAAAAAAGGAATCTTGAAAAAGCTACTGAGGATTTAAATAAAATGCATACGTATGTTTCTTTCAATACTAAAGCAAACATATAAGGAAATTAACTCTTACTAAGAGATATTGATGTGCATTCTGATTGCTGGCCTATACCATGTTCTGTATTGCTTCTGTCTTTCCTCTGGTTTTGTTTCCTTTAGCCACTGTCTCTGGGAAATTGTGTTCTTGCTGTTTGTAGAGCATATAGGAAATGTGGGTCTTTAGTTTAAATGGGAACTCTCTCAGATATACCTTACTAAGGTTATCTTTTCTGAAACAATGTAATGATCTAAAATGTGTCTGCAGCAGAGATCTTTTCATATTTCCCTTGTCATTCCTGGCAGTTTTATTTACTTCATTAAAAGACTTAAAAAAACACACTTGGAGTGACTCCAAACTCAGGGTCTTGGTTGTTGATAAGAAGTTTTTTTCTTTTGAAACTTGAGCAATGTATAGAGCCTGTGATTCACTTTAGTCCACACCTTAGGGCATTGTAAGGAATACCATACTAATGTTCTCCAGCAAGAAGCAAAGCAAAGCAAGATCTTTACTTTGCCAAAAGAGTTAATTGGGCTCTAAAATAGCTGTAAATACATCAAAACCAGAGACTGTATCTGTGTTCAGCTTTCTGGTGCTTATCTCTGAGGATGTGGCCTTTTTAATGACACTGTTCTCACAACCAGAAAGAGGAAGCAGAGGATGATGTCCAGTGTGTTACCTTTCTTTTCTTTTCTTTTTGGGTGGGGTCATTCTGTGCACAGCCCTTTCACTTCTCAAGGCAGCAGGACAACTGCTGCTACAACTACTGTTAAGACACATCTTGTATCTTAAAAAAGGTTAATATTTATTGTTCTTTTCTTATTCCTTCTTCATACCATAGGTAGAATGGGAAATTTGCTGTAATCCTACCTACCCATCAGTTCCAGTATTACATGTCTAGGAAGAGTTGGGTGAGGTGTTTGTAGTCTTATGTTGCTAATCCCATAATGACAGCAGTAGTCCTGGTTCCTTACACATATTTGCCTTTCATAGAATCATAGCTCTTACTGCTACTCTTTAGTCTACAGTGCGGAGAAGTTGTCATAATAACATAGTGAGTGCTACAGGAGTCCACAAAACAAGTACCCTTGAGTAAAGCAGAGGAAGATGGTGGTGTTACAGGAAATGTTGCAGTTGGGCTGTGTTCTTAAGGTGAAGCCAGGTGATGTGTTCCTGGCGGGAGGCCACGTGGCTCACCGTGTCTCAAATGGTTAGTTGATCTTTCTCTGTTCTCTGTTCCGGAAGTTTATAAATATATTTTAAAAAAAGAAGCCAAGTTTTGCTTTCATTAGGAATTTCATCATACCATCAAATTTGAGTTACTTCATGCATCTGGTGTGCTGGTGTTGACATATTTTGTTAGCCATAGTGACAGTATTGACAGTTAGCTGTTTCATTTTTTGAGAAGATCACAGATCCCTGTTACTGAGAGGAGCTCCATCCTGCCCTCTCTGATAGTGGTGAATTTCTACTGCTCCCCCAATCCCATCTTCATGTCCTGGAGGCAAAGGTTTCATTGAGGACTCATCCTGAGTTCCTGTTCATGGTTATGCACTGCCCAGAAAGGCACTTGTAGATATACTGTGGAATACTCTGGTGGAAAACATGTATTCAGAAGTTCTAATTATACTAGATTAGTTGCTTCTCTTTGTGTTACAGCAACTGTATTATTTATTCTAACATACAGTCACATCATCTCCATGTATCTTTCAGTTGCCTCCTGTTCAGAGAGACTACATATGGTTCCATAACACATCTGATCTATGAACAACAAAGTATTTCTGTCATGAGCAGCATGAAGGCAGCTGCAGATTTTTGTCAGTATATTATTTGATTGCTTTTCTAATTGCAGAATAATAATAATGGAAGTTAGAAATGGAAAAATGTTATGAGTCATAACAGCAAAACTTGTCTCAGAAATTCCTGTGTGCAAACATTTCAGACTCGTGTCAGGGTTTGTAAAATTTGGATGCCTAAACAATTTGGGTGCATAAACATACTTCAGAATTCAGTAAATATGATATATGCTAAAGTTACTGATCTGTAAATGGCAATGAGTAGTCCATTAGCTGTATTTGCCATTCAAGATTTTCATGCTATTTGCAGCTCCTGAGTATTTCCATTCCATCTAAGCAATGACGATAAAGTAGGGTGGAGAAATATTAAAACAGTAGAAAATACATATTCTACTTAGATGAAAAGTTTTTAAGGAAAGGTGTTAAAAAATGGTTTATACCTGACATCTGTGGAAATTTTGGAATTGATAACAGCTGTTAAATGAAACAGTAGTACTGTACGTCCTCTTCCACCAAAATTAGTCAAGCAATTCAAGTCATCTGTTGCTTTGTTATTTTTTTTACATATAATATAGAGGTGTAGAACACTAAACTTAAACTTCTGTTTGAATTAACACTTAATGCTAACCAAAATCCCTCAATTTTACATTCTGGTGATTGAAAGAGAAAAAGCAGAATTAGCCATTGGAATTTGATCAGAGTTTATTGACTTCAGCAATGAAAGAGATGAAGATGTCTTGCAATTACATATGTTTTGCTGTGTGCCAGTGAACTCTTTCAATATCTGTCTGTCCCATTAAAAAATGAAGTTGGAATTACCAGAGAAATTTGTGTTTGTTTTTCAATTAGTGTTAATTAGTATTAGCATGTATTTTGTCTTACTTTGTTGGGCTAAAGTTTTAATAAATCATATGGAGAGTTTGGTTGCAGGAAAGTGGCTTATAAATTCATGCTTTAAAAGTAAGTAGATGAGATGCACAAAGAGCAAGGGTAAGTATGGAATTCTTTGGCGAAACATTAGAAGAGCTTCCAAATGTAAGGATTTATTTGAACAGATTTACATGTTGCTATAATTGCCCACTACTGAAGCTCTGCAAAGATAATGTAAAACCTGCTAGTGGTAGCCCAGTGGCATTGTACTTGACAGAGTGGGCTTTATTATGTGTCCTGCATATCTGAGATAACCTGGGAGGTCATCTGTCAGATAGGACACAGAAGACCTGCACCCTTCTCAAGTGACAGCTGGAGCCCAGATGGGATTACCTTGGACACTGTGGGCAGCTCAGGAGAGCCTGACCTGTTTGAGGAGTTACCAAGAGGAGAGATATTTTTTATTCTTTGCAGTATAAGACTCTTATAAAGCACTTTAAATAAATGAGGGGCCAGATACTGTTTGTTTGTCTCAGGCAAAGAGTTTTATTACAATCAGTAGCATCAATAGACTGCTGAGTCAGAGAAGCTGAAAGGATCCCAGTTTTATATTTATTTCTGCTTATAACATATCTACCAAAAAGTGAGCAGTCAAGGTGGAGTCGTAGATATGACAGCATTGAATGAATTCCAGCTGTGGAATCCATAAATAAAGGAATTTCAAAAGTTCTCAGTTCTGGTTTTAAATCTGTTCTGCTGAAATCAATGGGAATTTTGCTATTGAAGGGTAGGCTAGTTACATCAGTCCTGAGCTACCCTGAAAATTTGTTCCATGTAGTCACATTTATGAAAGGATCTCTTACAGTATAGTGTTTAATGGTAACATCATATGAAATTAAATTTATATTTTGTATTTCATTGAAAAGTTTCAATTGCTTTAAATCAAGGGCAGTTTAAATTTCCCCCAGGCAATACACAACACAAGGCCTTTCTAAGACTGCTAGCAGGCAGTTTTCAAAAAGGTCCTTTTTGTACTACAGTTCAGGGCAGCAGGATCATTTATAAATAAATGCTTCTTGACATCAGTAATCCATGACTTTAATCTCTTTTACTGTACCTTTGACACCAACATATTGGTGCTTGTTTTCTCACACATTTTAACAATTCCACTGTTTATTCTTTCTTTATTACCATTAATTTTTTTTGCCCTCTTCATCTGTCTTCGTTAGTTATTCCTCTCTTCTGCTTTCATTACTTAACTCTTCAGCTGCTTGTGTTTATCCTGTTAATCTATGCACAAGACTTGGGAAAAGGGGCAGGTGGAAAAGCTACTGCTGGGTAACATCTGAAGTGCATCTGCTGTGGTGTGACAGATCATCTGAGGCCATTAAATATCAGCTTATTTGATCTTTTTTAATTTACTGGAATTACACGTTTTTCCTTGTGCTTACATGGTCACATTTGCACCCAGAGCTCTCCCAATGTTGTTAAAATTTACAGCCCACAATACCCAGAAGTGACACACTTGTCTACCAATTCTTTTACTTGTTCTTTTCTTCTTTTCCCCTTCCACCAGCACATATCCTGGATTTCACAGTTTGCTCCTAGTGTCCTCTTTTGGCACTTCTGTTACCATTTATCATTTTTTCCTTTCAGTTTGAACAGACATGTTTCCCATTTCATTTGTTAAATTTGCTTGTTAAACAAGAAAAATCTGTTTGTTTTACTAAAAGGGCTTATTGCCTGTATCAGTTACTGTTTGGGATTGAGATAAATTCTGTGTAACACAGTCCCTTTCGGAGAAAAATTATGGTGATTATGGCCACATTTGTGTTTCTTCCAGAAACAAGCCATGAGCATGTTATTTCTGACGTGTTTGATTTAGAGATTTTTAAAATGTTTTTTCTTGGGATGCTCTTATGTACATTGCATTAATGTAGGAAAGACTTTTAAAGCATGTTATATCATGGACCATATATATCTCAGTGGAAAATTTTACAATAAGTTGCTGCTTTCTTAATTTCACAGTTTTAGGGCTATCAATTTCCAGAATGAATGCAGTCAGTTTTCACAATGCTATAGTACGTGAACATCCTTCAAAGTATTAGCAAAATGTCCAGTGCTGTGATTCTGTGGGTCAGTAGGTCAGTGTTGGGGGCTGGCTATGGTGAGCTGCTTCCTTACTTCTCTCCTCAACAGGACAGGAGAGAGAAAATAGGATGACAAAACATTCACAGGTTATGGTTAAAACATTGGAAATTGCTTACCAGTTACTGTTCCAGCCAAATAGATCTGACCCGGGAAAAATTGATCCAATTTATTTCCAATTAAAATACATTTTGGTAGCAAGAAATAATGAAAGCATCTCTTTCTTCAGGCAGCACCTGCTCACTGACCTTCACTGGTGTTCTCAACCTGTTTCTCACACTTTCCCCCACCAATCCTCTGCCTGTGTGCTGGTTTTGCCCTTTCCTAAACCTCTTCTGTCTGAAGCACCACTCTGTGGTGGGTGGTTTGGAGTGGCTGGAAGCAGCCGTGTCTCTGACCAAAATTCCTACAGGATGTTATAAAGTCAATTGTCTTAAATTAAAATTTGTTGGCTCTGCATTAGCCAAAGCAATCGACATTCCTGGCAAAGGTAATCACATGGTATCTTTTTGAAATAAAGTTCTTATCTGCCAGGACTCTCTTAACCTATGCATTTCAATCATCCCTCTTTAAAAGAAAATATATGTTAATATTTTGAAAGCAAAACTACATAGTTTTAGCTTATCAATATTTTACTGTATTTATTTTATATTGAGTTTGTATGCCTGAAGCTGTTTGTAAGAGGGTCATTTTATTCATGAGAAATTGATGTGTTGAAGAAAGTCACAAGATAAGCATAAAAATAATAAATTTCCAAGATAATTTACTGCTTTCAAAAAATAAAAGCTATCTACATTCCCATTATTCTTTGATTTGTACATGTCAGATAGATGTTTTATGTTTCATGAGCAACCTGTTCATCATACAGTGCAGGAGGTTTTTGTGAGAATTTTGTCATTTACTATGAAAGTTAATGCAGAAATGAGAACTAGTATAAATGCCTAAATTAACCTGAACCCTTAATTTGTTAGAAAACTGGTGGATTTTTTCGATCTGTTAAAGGGATTGAACTCATTCATAGACCCTTTATGGAATTTTGGAATGGTTTGGGTTGGACTCTGAAGATCCTCTAGTTCCAACCCCCTGCCATCGACACCTATCACTAGGCCAAGTTGCTTAAAGTACCATCAAACCTGGCTTTGAATATTTCCCAGGACAGGGCAGCCACAAGGTCTCTGGGCAGCCTGATCCGGTGTCTCACCCCTGTTGCAGTAAAGAATTTCTTTCATATGTGAAATGTAAATCTACCTTATTTCAGTTACAAGCCATTGCCTCCTGACCTATCACTACATACAAACATATTTTATTATCTTAGGAAAATGAAATATTTGATTCCTCTTTCTTTGGGTTTTACCATTTGGTTTAAATCACTAGGGTAAGGTGTTTTGCTTCTTTAACAGTATTGTCCAAAAGATAATTAAAAAATAATTGTAGAAGATACCTGTGTATTTAGCATAGGATCACCTACAGAATCCTACTGAGTGTGAAGAGTTGTACTGAAGTTCTGCAGGTATGTGAGGCAGTTTCCAAAATTTGCAGGCAACATTTGGATCCTGCATACATTGTATTTTCAAAAACTGAATTTAAATTTCATAGAATCATAGAATGATAATGTTTGGAAGAGATCTGTAAGATTGTCCAGTCCAGCTACCATCCAGCACTACCACTGTAAGCCCTTAACCACTGAACCACATCACCCAGTGCCAGACCCAGATGTCTCTCCAGGCATGGTGAGTCAAGCACCCCCCTGGGCAATTATTCCAATGCCTGACCATGCTGACAGCTGCCTGAAGGGAGGCTGTGGTCAGGTGGGGGTCAGCCTTTTTTCCCAGGCAGCCAGGGACAGGACTAGAGGAAGTTGCCTAAAGCTGCACCAAGGGAGGTCGTCAGGAGGAATTTCTTCATGGAAAGGATGTCCAAGATTTGTAATGAGCAGTCTAGGGTAGTGATGGAGTCACCATCCATGGAGGTGGTCAGGAAATGACTGGACATAGCACTTAGTGCTGTGGTTCAGTTGGCATGGTAGTGTTTGGACAGAAGTTGGATTTAGTGATCTTGGAGATCCTTTCTAACTTTAATTCTATGATATCCTTCTGGGAAATGCTGCAAACTGTCATTTATTCTTATTCCTAATATTATCTTTTAAATTTTTAAATTTTTAGTAGTACAAAGACCTTCTTTTAGAGACTGAGTAAGAGAGCTTGTAAAATGGTCTTTGGAAATACATGACTTAAATGTGTATCTCATTTGTCCATGTTCTCAGTGACTTCTCAAAAAAACAGAGATAATCCAAAGCGTGTCTTCCATTTTCGTACTGGAATGCTGACTCCTAAACAACATGTCATTTTTATTGACATACACATAAACTTCATTGCAGCCTGTAGGAAGTTCTCTAGTGCTCACTCCATGTATACTAATCTGTAGCTTTCTGGACCTTCTCTAGATTTTTTAGGATTGATTTCATATTTGCCGTCTTCCTTAACACAATTTGAAGCAGGCGTTTTACTGTTCTAAGTTCAGATGTTTCATGCTCAAGTCCCTTTAGAGTTTTTGATGGGTACACTCCAGTCTAATAATCCATTGGAGCTCCGTTTGTCTTTTTTTTCTCAAGTTCTCTAATGGCACTTCAGTTTAATACAGATCCTCTCATGTATTTCTCTGAGAAGCATGTCTGGCTTAGTAACTTCTTCAGTCTCCTCTGGTGTGGATAAACCCCCAGTTTTTTAGTGGCCCCTGCTTTCTGTGAGCCTCAGCAGAAGGCCCAGGATGGCTGTCTGTGGGATGTTCCTTCCCAAGCCTGGCTCTGAGCTCAGCCTTGGCCTGTCTCCACTGAGTGTCTGTGTCTGTGGGCTGGGGCTGCCCCAGCTTCCCCATGGACTGCTGTTCCCCCTGGCCAAGGGCAGCAGGGTTCTCCTCTGACCATGGTCAGCCCTCACAGCTTCTGGCCTCCAGCCCATAGGGAGCTAGTGGTCCCTGCAGGCCTCTGACCCTGGACTGTGTTTTATGTTTAATCCTCCCAAAGATTACAATCCTTTCTGTTTTTCTTACTTGGACACAACTTGAAGATTTTACAAGGATGCCTTTTTCTTTCTAATAGATTCCTTCATCCCATTTGCTCATGACAGGTCCCTTCTCTGGATTTTCTGTCTTTTTTGATGGGTTGTATGCATTTCTTTTGAGTTTGCAAAAGGTCTTTAATCAATCTCTGTGCCACCTGTAAAAATGTGACTTTTGTAGCCAATTCTTTTTTCTTTCTTGTAACAAGCTTACTCATTTTTATTCAGTGACCCTCTTTGAAATGATAGTAGAGTTTTTTTGGCTTTTTTGCCCCTTCAAGAGCATAGATTCCAGTCTACATCAAAGTAGTCATTGACTTTAGCTAGAAATTTACTTTGAGTCGTACCCCAGTATGTCATATGCTTGTTCAAGATAGGCAGAAATATCCAACAGCCCTAATTTATCTGCCATACTTACAGGGGCATTATTCAGTGTTAAGAAGGTGTTCTGTTTCTTAGGTGTCTTTAGGGGTTGGTCCAGAGCATGGATTATATTTATATCCTATGTCTTTCTTGATATCATCTGCCTTGGCCATTTGCCATTGCTGAAAGGGAATCTCTGGGTTGTTTAACATGAACGGACTGTTAACTGCTGGATGGATCTGGTAACCATGAGCACTCATTCTGTAACGAGTGGAAAAAACCCAAAAAGGAATCCTTGAGCTTTCCCAGTAGCCTGAAGGGGTCCATATCAAGATACAGCATAGCTGAAGACTTGCTGTGCCTGTAGAGAGGACTGGTCTATGTGTAAGAATTTTCCCTCTGCAGACTGATGTAGCTCTGAATAAGAAATCAAGAAGTGATGATGGAGATGTGTGATCAGCATTCTCTGGAGAGACCTATCACTGAGGTCACCAGGCAGGGTCTCTGAGAAGAAATCAAGGACATAATTCTGTTCTAATTCTGTTCTTCTTTGCAAAAGACACAATTAATGAAGTCATGTCAAATTTTGGGTTTAGGATAGGGACCTCTGCAAGAATCCAGTCATCTTAGGGACATTTGGTTTGCGGCAATTATCTGTAACTAATTAGTAGTCATGTCAGTGTAGAACCAACCTCCTAAGCATTGTAAGCAGTTCCTGAGGTGCCCAAACTGAGGATGTGTTAGGGCTATGGAAGCCCCATGGAAAATCTGCTGATGAGGGAGTTACCTACTGTTCAGCCGAAGCAGAAAACACATACTTTGAGATGCTGCAAACAGTCAGTTAATGGAGATGACAGCAATTGGTAGGACAATTTCTTGTCATTATTTTTATGGTGACATTTTTGGCAGGAGATAGAGGCTGCGCAGGTAGGTTATCTTGGAACCTCTTTTTAGTTTGGCTTATTTATCATAATTTTTTTGGTATGTTTTCTTTCGGCCTTTAGGAGCTCAAGGGGTGTGTCTTTCTTAGGTTGTCTGCTCTGTGTTTTTTGTAAGTATGAACTTCACACAGTTTGATGTTTCTTTTTCTCCCTGAAAGCTGTATGACTTTAATTTTCTATGTTTTGTTGTTGATTTTGTTGCATTTTCAACATATTTATTTAGACGAGATTTTTGTGAGTGGGAATGAAACAGGAGGAGCTAGAGTTCCACATGCAGGTCCACAATGGTGGTATAATTGGAATAAACTGCCAAGTGCAGAACAACTAGAAAGTTGGGATTTAGTGATGGATGGATGGATGTAAAAGCTCTGTAAAAGACTCAGGCAGAAAAGAGGTGTGAGGATTGCCCTTAATGTGAAGGAGCAGTTGGAATGCATGGGACTCATGTGAAGGTTTTGATTCAATATAACAGAAAAGATTTTCAGTAGAAGGATAATTGTGCAACAGAAACAGTTGCCTAGGGAAACCAGGTTGTGGAATCACAATTTTTGAAGATTTTGGAGATGCATCTGTCTAATGTACTGAGTGACCCAGTCTAAATTCAGATGCTTTATGCCAGTTGCTGCTCATCAACCACTCTGTGAGTGAGAGAGGCTTTGATATGGTGCATCATGGCAGAAGAGTCAGGCACATTTCATCTTTATGTGTTACTAGGTTATAAATCTATACATATGTCTCCTTACAGAAACAAACTAGATATGTCAGACAGCTCAGGATGAACACTGTATATGTGCACTTATAAGATATAGTTTCTAAAGTTGTTCTACAGTCTCATCTGATAGTATTTCTGAATCCCTTCTAGTCACATTACAGGAGAAAAAGGGAGAAACACATCATAATTCTGGAAGTAATTCACAAGACTGTAGTGCAATTGTGTTAGTGATATTGTAAAGCAAACTATTTAGGAATAGTTAATTGCTTTCATTATTTGTTTATATTCTTCTCCCTCAGTTAGTGTAGACTATTGCAGTTTATTACAATAAGAAAATTCAACTAGTGGAAAGTGTTTTTTCTCCGAGTTGTCTTGGAATAAATTATGTTTTCAGAAGAAAGACAGACATGCCTGAGGATAAAGTAAGGTATGGTATCTGTGCACACTGGATAGAAATCTCTATAAATATGATATTAGTATCGTGCATACTTAAAAGATTAGTGTCAACACAGGTTATCTATCATGTAGGGGCAAGTCAAGCAAGTTAGACCTGCCTCAGGGATGGTTTAGTCTGTATATCCAACTATTCAGACAATGTTGCTGTGGATATTTTGGAAGAAAAGACTGAGGGATGACTTTTCCATTACTCCAGGCTTCCTATTCATTGATACTGTCTCCATTTTCTCCACTGTGCTTTGAAAGGTACAGGTAATCGGTGCCCTATTAATCTTTAGAAATCAATAGATAAGATTCTAAAGATGAAAATTTGCACAGTTAAAAAGAGAATTGGTAGGTAAGACCTGCTATCTGTCTGTGACATACCTGTCACACCTACTTTGTGCCATCCTCACCCCTTTAAATATTTGTTACTAATTTCTGAAGTATAGAAATACAGAAATAGACCAAAGATAAATTATAATCATCAAGATTAATGATTGTGGTTATTTTCATATTAAGACTAATTACCAAAAAGTATGATAATGAAAAATTTCTTCTGAAAAGGCTGTATCTCAACAAAGTGGGTCATGTTTTGATATAAGATTTCATATATAATAACTGTGATTGTCCTGGCTTTATTTCTGAGGTGAAGCAATATGTGATGTTTAATATACTCCAAGCTAAGAAAACTGATGATTTGAAAGTACTTTGGAGTAATGGAGTATAGAAAAAAAGAGAAACACAGAATATTCACATTTGAGGCTTAAATATTATCTGTCAACAATATGTAGTGTTGAAGAAATAGCTTCAGAATGTGTGTTTCTATCTAGAAATTCTGGTGCACAAGAAACTTCAAAGATTTAGAGGCATAGCTATTTAAAGGCAAAACTGCAACCTTTTAATGGGAAATAGGTCAGTAAGATGAATGCTTTTTGCTCAGTTGGTTGGACATTTACATTGTGGGTCCAGGGTGACCATATGACCATCAAGCAAAGTTTCATTGACACATATTTTACTTTATAAAAACTTTTAAGAATTACCACCTACCTTCACCTCCTCATATTTGCCTTAGGATCCTTACTTGTTTTTAACATTTTCTTCTCTTTTTTGCTTTGTATTAAGCTCATAAGGTATCCTTCTCATTTCCCAGTCCTGTCCTACTGTGCAGGGGTTTCATGTAGTGTTTATTTCTCCAGCCTGTCATTCTTTGCTCTCCCTTCTTCACTAGCTCTACTACAGAGGCTGCCAGGTAGCTTTCAGTTTTCTAGGAACTTCGACCTTCCCAGCAGGTTTTGTTACACTCTACAAACAAAGGAAGAAGTTAGAACTGCAGCTCTTTTAAATGTCCAAACATCTTGTAACAAAGTGTGTATTAATAATGCCAGTTGGAACACAGGTTTTTTTTCTTAAACTGTGGGAAAGCAGCCTTTTCTTTATAAAATTCTACATTCATTTTACTCTTCAGCCTGCTTCTGTCTGACCTTGTCAGCAAGAGAGAATTGCCAAGAGGCACCATTGAGAGGCTGGTAGGAGCTACTTCAGAGATAGCAGAGTTTCAGGCATTAAGTCCATGTCTATATTAGTAAATTAAACAATGCCTTGAAATATTTCCATGTCTCTGACACAGTTAATGTCTCTGCAAACTAACATTGTTCTAGAATATTCCCAGACATTTATTTGACCATCACCATTAGACAATTTTTATGCAACCCCTCTATTTCGCAGCATATGTGACTATGCTACATAGATGTAGGATTATCCTACATCCTACATAGATGGAGATTATCTCTGCCAGGTGATTTCAGGAGAGATGTGCTCAGGCACAGATGCAATCTAGGTACTCTACAGACCTGCATGTTCTTTATTTCTTCTGCCTTGTCCAACCTTCTGTCTTCATTGCAGTCTTCCCATATCAGCTTCAAAGCTGTTTTTCTTTACTTTTTGCTTGTCCTTTTGTCCTTCCTAGCATACATATAGATTTAAATTTTATTGGCATGCTGTCTCCCAGCTTCTGTCCCTTCCTTCAGATGACCTTGTGAACTTACTGGTAGTGATATTGTGTGCAGTTCTCTGTCTGAAACAAACTACTTCAGGGAAGCCTTCCTTTTGTTTGCCTTCGGGTACTATAATAATAAAAACAGAATAAAAATACAAGACTAGAATTTGAGTGATGCCTTAGCTGTCACTCTTTTGCAAGGAAGAAACTTGGTGAACAATTATATTTTTTTGTGGACTATATGTAAGCTTACTACTTGCTAGGACAACAAATCAGAGGGAGTGACAAGGCCAGATTCTTTTTTGGTTTTGTTAAATGATTGTAAATAGCTGTAAACATTTCTCTCTGTTTTGTCAGGATGGTGGTACTAGAATTGATCTTGGACATCACTTCAGTTCAAGGTTGAAGTTAAAAGGTCTTTCTGAGGCTTAGAAGAAGCAGGTGAGTACGGGTCAGTCATCACAAATCAAAGAGGATTTATTTTTTTGCAACTTTCTTTCTGTTCTTGCTTACCAATCCAAATTTAAATAGCTGGTCTCTGCTTTCCCTGATTCACTGAGATGTGTGTCTGTTTGTGTTATGACTAGATAGCAGAGAATATCTGATCCATTTAAGATTTCCCTACATGCTTTTTCTGCTTCTGCCATGAAAAGAAGTGAAAGCAGTGTTCTGGATCTCTGGAGTTAATTTACCCTGTATAGTTTCATTATATAAGCTGTATTAGAAGTGTGATAATTAAGCTAATTTATTTTTTAAATTGTTTTAGACTGTATTTCTTGTAAAAAAAGAAAAAGGCAAATACACTAGAATAAATAGTGAAGAATCCCTGCGTTTGGATATTCCTAGTTTCTTGAAACTGGGATGATCTTCATTCCTCTGGTAACCAGGAATTCCATGATGTCAAGGACCATGAGTTCAAACCTTGTTTGAAGTGCTCTGGGTGTTAACAGGCTGCACCTGCCTGGGACACCACACTGTCAGTGGGTATAGTGCCACTGGGGCCTTGGCATTCCTGCACTGAATGCCTTGCTTTGCTCCAGACCTTCACAGCTATCTGCAGAGAATCATGTACAAGTGGCTATCAGGTCTTTTTAGCTTAGACAGATCTGGAAAAGGAGATCCTGAAGGGATTAGTGTAAAATGAGAGCTTAGCAAGGCAGTCACATTTATTTTGGATTTTCCATAATTGCTATTGCAACAAAAAATTAATCTGTGTTGCGGTTGTTCATATTCTACATTTCCTACAGAGGTATAAATTTTTTTGAGAATACTCCCAGAACTTTCCAAATTTTCAATTTTAGGCAATATTTTAACATATAAATTGCAAAATATGGCCGATTGGACCTGATACTAAATTTTTAAGATACGGATTTCAACAGGGTACAACAAACTTACCATAATAGAAACCAGGCCAAATTGCTTCCATGTACACCAGGAAGTAGAAACAAATATGTAAATACAAATAATAGGCCACGTGTAGTAACTGCCAAGGTGTTACGAAATATTCTGGTATGCCTTTTTACTCTGTAATATTGATATATCCATCTTAATGTAGTGATGCCTCTGTAAGGAAAGAAAAAGAAGCTGTTCCACAGGAGTTAATGATGATGACAGTAATTAGTTCTAATTACTAATTACTAATAAATACTAATAATTCTAATTACTAATAAACTATGTTTATAACAAGTTTTTTAAACTTCTGCCCTCTGCGAGGAAACACAGCCCTTTTTAACCTGGCTCAAAGTAGTGTAAAAGAAGGCTGTTCTGGTATGTGTTTCACGGCGACTGTCTTCACTGCGTAACAAGAAAGGAAAATTCCTTTATTCTGATTTAGCTTCACCTTTTTCCAAGGAGTTAAGGCACTGGTTGGAAGGCTACAGTATGAATATGGTGAAGCCAGGAAAAGAAAGGTTAGGTGTAGCAGTGTTGCAAGTCAAAGGATATACAGCACTATACAGACAAACTGTAGATGTTATTGGTATCATGTGCAAACTTTATACAACTATATGTTAGCATGTAGTGATATATTTATTTGCAAAACAGTGATTTTTTTCTTTCATTCTTCAGTAGAAAAAACAATAACAAATACCAGATTCTTTGCTTTATATGTAGCAATGGAAATATGACTGGATTTCACATATTCATGCATGCCAGAGTGGTATAAGTTATGTAGTTATGTTAGATAGTTTTTTTGATAGTATGTTGGTATTTTGGAAAACTGATAGAAACTGTAGTAGTTGAAATCTGTTGAGTCAGCAAGAGTGTTTAACTTTTTAAAGGGTATTTTTTCTGGAAGTTTACTATGTTTTGACAAATAATGTCCAAAATGCAGCACAACTGACTTGTGCATCTATAATTTTTTGGCAGTATAATTTTTTTTGAGTTCCAGTATTTCTGAAACTTAAAGCATATGGAATAAAGTAACTGCTATTCTGCTTCCTGCATTATTTTCTTCCATAATTTCAAGTTAAATATATTCTATAAAAATGTTCTCTCTAAAGGAAGCCAAAATCTTTTTGGCCGTTTTATCATTGGTCTTTATTTCTTGCAGTATGCGAATGTGGAGAAGGAATGTTTTTGCAGTCAATGAGGAAACAGTAGTAAATTCTGAATGCTAATTCTTCAGTATGGTATTTAGAATTAATAGCTTCTTTTATGGAAGGATATGATGTGTTTCCATTGATTGAGAACTGAGATTCAGTTATAAATGCAGAGATAGATATGCACAAAAGTAAAATTTCAATTATGCGTACATTTTTAATCAACAGAGAGAAAAAATATTTTTGATTTTTTGTCCTCTCAATAGAACACTTGATTTTTAGGAGTAAGTTTTAGAAAAACTGAGATAGAGCTCAGAGAAATGTGAAAGCAGAGAAAAAAATTCTCTAGCTTCTGACTGATGACTTAAAAAGACAGTTTTGAAACTGTTAGTGATACATTTACATCTATGTTTTCTGAGTTACTTAGGCTTTAAAAAAGCTAAATAAAGTCTGGTATTAATGATTATTAAATTGATCTAGCTCTTTGGTATTGTCAATTTGGAGAAGAGGAGACATGCTCATTCCTGTTTCTTTCTGAAACAGGAAACAAAAACTTGAAATGGCTCATGTACATGTATATGCCTACATTTTGTAAACTACTAAATATTCAGTCTATATGTTTATCTGTAGAGGGGAGATATAATTATACTGTTAAATCAGTACAGAAGGATATCTCATCTCAAGGTATCTTGCATCTGAACTAAAATTCTCTCTAGAGTTATGTAAGGACTCGTTGGTGGTGACCATGTTGGTGACCAACATGTGAAAGATGTGATGTTTTCCACTTGCTGCATAATGGATTGGCACTAAATTTGTCCACAAGGAAGTCTAACCCTTCCACATGTCTGGTCAGAATGCAAAGGAGTTTTAATACTCCTATAAATGAATGAAAGGAGGATATACAGCATAATACTGAAAGAAGAAGATGGTATCTGGTTTGCAAGAAATAATTAAGTGGGGTTTGATTGGCTTTGCCTTTAATATGGTTTCTCACAGCAAGAATCTGAAATATAAACAGTACTTTATACTTTAATGGAATTGTATTAGAACAGAGATCCTATTTATTATAGAATTTTAAATTATTTTTCCAGGGTGATTTTGAATAGCTATAAATTGGTGATTTGGGGGGAACCTGAAGTCAACTTTTGTCAAAAAAAATAGTGTACATTGATAGAATTGGATTTGTGACTTGGAAATAAGAGGCAGTAAATTTTTGCTATGATTATACGTAACATCAAACTATGGATTTAAACTAGCCAGCTTTTCAATTCAGCTAAACAAGGAGTACAGCCTTAATGGTCTGATTTGCTGGGAAAAGCACTGTTGCAATAATCTGCTTTTTACTGCCCGTATCAAATATGAACTTGCATCAGTTATTGCAAAGTTTGTGCTTTGGGAGGTATTTCTGTGGCATTTAGGAGTGATGCTCCACATTTGTTGGAATTAGTCATTAATGATACCATCTTGAAAGATGAGTTATTGCTTATTACTGATTGTTTTGTGGTTTCTAGCACAGAAATTTTTAAGGAAAAGCTAGTTGAAACCTGATGGGTTTTTTCAGCTGTATGAAATGAGGAGAAAATGGTGTGCATCTTAATAATTTTATGATTCTTTTTTCTATGTGACATGAATAAGAGAGGTGAGAACTCTTAATTTTTAACTGAGCTGAATCCAGGCTTCTAAACGTGGCCTGCTTGAGAACAGAGGACCATTACTGTAGTTGTCATGTAAAATGAAGTTGGAGTCTGAATCTCCTTTTTAGCTGTCAGCTTTATTAAGGAGCTACTGGTGTGTTGAGCTAGGCACACACATTATATAAGTGGGGTATGGCAGTGTCTGGGGGGAATTTTCTCTCTCCTCACTGCTGCTTTATTAGGTCCTGCTCACTCATTCACTGTTGCCCTGTCTCACTCCAGCTTTGTGGCTGCAGCTCCCAGCACTGCAGCTCTAATGTAGATTGACGCCTTTGCCAGAGGACTGATTGGAACTTGTGTCTCATAGTTGCTAATGCTCACTCAACCATTTTATTGAAGATAAAGTAAATAAAATAGATTGCCATATGAGAATTCTCTGAAATCAAATGGAATAATTTGACAGGTTTAAGCCCATGAAAAAAGCCAGAGCATTGAAACAGATGGGAATACTTTTTATGCACAATATACCAGGGAAAGGTGTCTACTGGCTTGCTCTTACACTGTTGATGGCTTTTACCAAAATTATAATTGTCGAAAATATCATTTCCATAGGTGTTTAAATTGTTACTTCTTTCAAACAGAGGGATTAATCTTAATATAAAAGTTATGGATATACTGATTTTATTTTCTTACTGCTTCTGATTTATCTATTGCTTCTAGATTCTTCCATCTATCACTCTAACTGATGATAGGTAACCAGTCTCTTAAAATTTAATTTAAAAAAAAATAATCGAGGTTTACTAAGTGTGAGTTTAGTATCTGAGAAAATAATTCTGTGAAATGCAAAATAGATTGTTAATTTTATAGGTTTTTTATAATCATTAAGTGACATAATTTTGTATATTACAGATGAAGTTGCTAAAAAAGCCCTAACATTTCTAAAAGTATAGCAATACAATGCACAAAAACTAGGAGGTGCTAAAATTACAGTGACAAACTGCTCAGAATAATGGTCAAGTCCCAAATATTCTTCACAACATTTTTATTTTTTAAAGAAATTCTGTAGATAAGCATTGCACTATGTTTGTGAAAAGCTCAGAAGTAAGACAATACATAATAATATGTGACTAAGGACACAATAGATGACACATGACTAATTTTTTTACCTGGATAATAATGAGTATTGTTCTTTTTAGTCACATAATGGACTCCTTACTAGTTGGATCACTTCTTCAAGAAGGCAAGACACACCTGTATTTTAGTTTATTATAATGTATTATGTCAAACTCAGAGTTAATAAAGGAAATAAATATAAAAGAAGTTAAAAAAAGTTAGGAACGTGACAGATGCAGCCTTGGCTTACCATTTGAAAACACAGTCATTTAAATAGCCAATAATAATAATGTTTCTATTTTCTTTATGTTTAAACTAAATCTGCTTTTTTTTGGGATGGTCAGGAGAGGAATGTTACATATTAATTTTATTTAATTTTTTTAAAGTTAAGAAATTGATTGTAAAAGGTTGTGCTATTTGTACTTTTTTGATGGGGTGCTAGTGAGATTTCATGAACGTTGGGTAAGAAATAAATTATGAATGAGGTATTTGAAAATGACCTGCAGGAGTGAGTTGACAGACTAGGAAAACATGGTAAGGATGGATTTCCAGGTTAAATATTAGCCAGAATACACAGCTAGTTGTGCTGATGTAGTGGCAGGGATGGTATTGGTCAAAATCATATTTTCCATAGGACTGTGAATAAACCTAAGAAACAGGAAAGATACTTTTCTATTTTCCCATCCTGTATGTATTTTTAAGAACGAAAATTCCCCTATTGTGCTTGTAAGTCAGAGCACTGGCCCCAGGTCTTTTTTCTCTTGTTGCCATGCTGATGACTGTATGTGGCCAAACTTTTAATGGTCTCAAAGCAGTTCCAGACTCGAAATTTTGACATTTACCCTATGGTATTCTTTCTGTTCATTCAGTAGGATAAAAGGGTCATCAACAGCTTTGTCTTTCTTTTGGACAGAATAGAAGAAGACACAACTCTGCCAAAAATCCATGTTTTAACCCTTTCATTTTCCATATCTGAAGTTCTTGGAAAGTTTTGTCATTCAGAGGGAAGAGGGAAAATTAATTTAGTTGCTTTTAATTATATACATAGAATTACTTTGGGTTTTTTTCTGTATATAGAATGTCCAAGACGAAGAATCCCTACTCATTTCTGTGTTACATAGCGTTTTCTCTCTCTCTCTCAGATTTTTCTACTTAAATTGTAAAGCCATTATGCCATTAGCACAATCTTTGGGAAAAAATGCTACTGTGGCCTGTAGCATAGATTCATTTTGACAAAATAGCAGCTGGTTTTATCAAGAGAAAAGGAAGCCTCAACAGTAGTGGGATTTCTCTAAAACTTAAGAAAATCAAATGTGTTTTCTTATACTGCTCAAAACAACTTATTTGTGCTGTTTTTCTCAGCATGGTCTCTTATTTTACTGTATCTGAAGTAATTCTGATTTTCATGTTACTATTTCCTATGTTCTTCAGTAACACAGTAAAAAAATTATCTGTGTTTTTGGTATGCTTTTGAAGTTAGCTTATCCAGAAATCATTCTATCATAAATGTTATGAACCAGCTATTTTTAATCCTTATTAAAAAATAAATTAATGTAGGCAATAAAGAAAGCAATTCAGTACAAGTAACTACATATCGAAGAAATAGCATCACATGTAATTCCTGAAAATAAATGGGATCTTGAAAATGGAATAGATGTTTATTTGATTGCTTTGAGAGTTAGCCTCCCTAAAAAGCTGATTTTAAATGAGTTTCGTGTTTGTAAGTGGTGCTTGTTAACTGTCTTGGGGAGTGATTTCTTCTCTTCTCTGGAAAATGCATTATGGGAGCTGGGAAAGAAAGAGGTAATGATTTTTTTTTTTTTTTTTTTTGTGGCCGCTGTCATCTGGGAACAGGACAGAGATCACTGTCCCTCTGGTACTATGCCTTAGAATTTTGAATGTAGTCTGTAAAACAGCTATTTAGTGGTAATTGTTGTCAGTCACAGCCTATAGAATACAGGGTTTTAATAGTTATTTGGTATGGAAAACTGTGCTTAACTGCATCCTTTAGGTTCGGGTTTTTTTGTAAGTTCAGATGTTCGTAATAGAATATTTGAAGAAACTTCTTTTTTTGTCCTGAGCCTGAGTTGTCTAGGGAGGCAAAACATGTTATGTTTTGATTTATGTGGTGATTGTGGTCCTACATCCAAACATAAGCATATAGATATGAGTACCTACGAATAAATTCATTTAATTATGACAGATCCAGTGAAGGTTTGGAAAAAAAAACAAACCACCAAACTTACCAGACATGTAATCAAAGGCTTCAAAGTTAAAACTGCTTGGTACAGTTTGCATGATATATGTCACTTCTCAAGAATAAGGTGTGGGACGTAATACCTAAATATGTAAAATATAGAAATTTAATTCTATATGCTTTGTTTAAGTTTTATAGGTAACAGCGCTAATGGGAAATAGACTGTAATTTTAACTGTTTTTATACTTGAGGGAGAAACTAAATAAAATATTGTTTTAGATCTGTTGAGATACTTATAGATATATAGTTCCTGTCTGTAATTGAATTTGCAGCCTAGTATCATCTGTGTTATTTGGGTGAAGTTATTTACTAAACACTTCAAATTAGAGCAGATGGATAGTGTGCTATGACAAGGACATGTGACCTCTTGGCTTAAATGTTTTGCAGCTAATTTGAAACTAATATTTATTATCTGCATGCTACCATCAAGTTGCTTGCTGAATATTTAGCTTCCTTCAAGATGAAACTTTTCTCACATGGCCATTTGTCATTCACTTTTACTTAGTTTCCTCTTTGCTCTAAGATACATTTTTATGATGTAGTGCAAATCCAGTTCTCGTCTTTTATCACTTAATAAAGAATTAGAACTATATCATATACAAAATTTCTACTCAGTCCAGTCAAAGGCTTTTAGCTTTAGGTAGATGTATTTTTTCTCAAATTTGATGGTTGCTACTTGTTTAACAGAAGATAAATTCAGGGTTTTGTAATCTTTGCATCATCATTCCTCATCTTAAATTGAATTTTACTTCTAAGATTCCTTCTTCTTAAAAACATGCAAACAAGCAAAAGTAATCAAAAGACAACAAACAAAAGCCCAACAAAAACAAAACCAACAAAACAAACTTCTGTACTGGAATTTTGCCTGGGGCCAGTTTTTCTCTGCTGCTTAAGTGGACTAAATGAATGACAGCATTATTACTTATTTTTAAAAGTAAGGCTGAAATGTTGAATTGAATTACTGAATGAATGGAAAAATATTTAAAGTTTTCTCTTATGGCAGAATCATTTTACATTTGTTTTTTTTTTGAGCAGTGGTATTATAAAGAATGTGGAACATAAGCATTTCCATTTGCAAATTTTTCATCGTCACTGTAGAAGTGTTAGACTGGCTATTATGGATAATCCTTTTAACTAAAGTACATAATTAATGAACAGGTACTTCTGTTCCAGGTATCTTTTCCCTCTCTCTGAAATATTTTATTGCCCCTCCACAAGAACTTGTGTTTGCATTCTTTCTTGTTTCTCTTCTTCAACCTGTCAAAAAGGAAACTAAATGAATGTGGAAGGATCCCCAGCTGATGCAACAGAAAATCTGTCCCGGTCTGAGCCGTGCACTTGGTCTGCATTAAGGTTACACATGTGGTCCTTTTGTGTGGTCCCCTTGCCAGCTCTTGAGTGGCAAAGGCAGCTCTGGCGTTGGGAAGGCAACAAACAGCAGGGAAAGGAAGGAGAGGGAAGGAGCAGCCTTAACTGCTGCAGCTGTTTGCTAAGTGAGCATATGTTGAAGCCCTTGAGCCTCCACAGAACATCTTTTCCCAGGTCAGTGCTTAATTCACAAGTGCAATATTCCCCTAAAATGTAATCTGAGCACCTGCTTATTTGTTTTTCTAAGGGAAGTTGTTCTATTGTGCAAGTCCCACAGTTATTTACTTATCCTTCAAGTATAATGGAATAGTCCAGTTCCTTACAGTAAAGTGACATTTCCCCCCTGATTCTTCGCCTGTTGAGGTTTTAGAAAAATGAGTATTTGCTATTTCTGAATACTGTACATTTGGACATTATTAGAAACAGAGATCTGAAAAAGAATTATCATTTATATTATTTTATTTTTGCAACTCAGAAATATTTTTCATTAAAGGTATTTTAGATTTATTTGATTTATTTGGCCTGAAAAAGTTATGTATTGTATGGGTTGAATGTATTTGATAGGACAATGTTTTTAAATTACTGTGTTATGAACTTGAATACCCTGTCTGATACTTACAGGATCCCATAAGATCAAGTGTGTGATTTAATTACCTTTTTTTTGTTTTGCAAACTTGATCTCTGTTGCCAGCCTCGATACAAAGAAAGACAAAGTACTGTGAGGGACTGGCAGTGGATATTATGAAGGTATCATCTCCCACATGCTCAGGTCCCATCGTAGTAGCCAGTCAGCTGCATGGGTGTGGGACTTTCCAGCAGAACTCTCCTTTAGTGGCCAAATTCATTTCACATGCCCTGTGAAAACCCTCTCCTTCTTTCATCTTCTGCACCAGAGACCTCTCCTTTGCAGGTTAGCTCTAGCTGTGCAGAAGCACCTGGAGCAACATGGGATGGGTAGTGGCCTCAGTAGACTGAGGCTGGGTTTTGAGAGTGGCTGGTTTGCTCCTCTGTAAGACGGAATTTTCACATACATACAGGCGGTTACTGGGTGTGTTCAGTTATTTCAGGTATTAATTGTGTGTTTGTGCAATTGCATGTTTGTGAGAGTTGACTGGATCTGTCCCAGATTGTTTTTGAGAAAGATGTTCAGTGTTTTCTTCAGTTAATAAAGATTTCTTCATTTTTTAGAAAGTAATTCAAGGAAAATCCTAATATATTAATATTTGGGATGTGATTTGGGCTGTGAAGGCTGGTGATAGCTTCCATGAAGATGGAGGGATTTATTCTGTCTGACACTGAAGGTCTTGATTTATAGTAACCCATAAGGCTATGCTGAAAGTGTATGTGAATAGATACTGTCTTTTCTAGAAACCATGTTTGACAGAGGTATTAGCTATTGAGGCAAGTGATTTTCACTTGTTAGTCTCTAGTAAAAAACATCTTTGCTGTGCATCTTTTTATTGCCTTTGCAATGTAAAAATTTACAGGCAAAATACAAAATTGTTCATGAAGTCACAGTTTTAAATGTCTTCCTTATTAAACATTTTAGATTTATTTCTAGTGTCAGACATGTAAATTATTACCATATAATAGTTAAAAAAAGGTCCAAATTAATGTGTAATTTGACAAACTCTGTTAGTGTCTTCAAACTGTTGAAATAGACTTACTTGGTATCTAAAAACACATCAGTTTCCTATAACTTTACACGGTGAAGTTATCAAGGAGGTTTTTTAATTTCTTAGTGCTTTGATATATTATAGATTTTCTCTATGAGCTGTTCATTTCCTTAATCTAATAACTTTGCTCGTTATTTACACTTTACTGGTGAGTGGCTATTTCTCTGTAAGATTAAAAATGAAGATTATAATAGGACCATGGGATGAAAGAAATATTTCTCTTATGTATTCAAACTGCCTAATAGGAATGAAAAGCATGTTCAATAATTTGGTTTTGCTGTGTAACATAATAGTTGCTGTTAAATATAACTTCTGTGTCGCAAATACAAAAAAATTAAAAACAACAAAAAAAATAGGTTTGATCTCATTTGACCTTTCTGACATTCAGTCAGTTAGAAGGTTTGTAAGATGTTTAATTACCAAATGGTATGATCATTATTCATCTCATCATTTGATATATAACGTCAAGTGAATTGCCTCCCTGGAGTGCACTGTGTTTCACAGATCAATAGATTTAGTAAGAGCTTGAAGGAGAGCTTTACACATTCATAGAAGAGAAGGAAAAGTATATCCTGCTTGTAAAATGGCTTATGTAGTTATTCTCTGAGCTTTACAGACTTATTGTTTTATTTACGTCTCAGGAATACAAAATCCCGTAACATAAAGGCATTTATTAAAATACTTTAAACCTCTTTATATAAAAAAAGAATACTGCTATCCTACTCTACGTAATCAACTAGCTTTAAAAGTCAGTCCTGGCTGTCTTCATTTATTTATTTAAATAATTATACTTATTGAAACATATTTTTTGCCTTGACACACCAACACATAGTATGATGAAAGGCTATCTAAATACAATATACACTAAGGCTTACACTATTCACATTTTGGGTTTCTGCATTTTTAAATAGGTGTAGTTACTCTTATCTGATTTGGGTTGTTGTTTAATGTTTGTGGGATTTTAAGGGTTTTTTTTTTCATTCATTATGTCAAGGATATTTATGCACACTTCCAGAGGAAAGGGATAAAGCTTGTTCCTAATTGACTGATTTAATATCTATGAATTTTTTAAAAAAATTATGACAATTTATAATTAATTGTATAACGAATAATTACATATAGAATTCTTCATGTTTACTTAGACTTTCTGAAAATATTCTATTACAATTTTACAATATAGATTAGCAATCTTTGAGCATTTCTGTCTAATTTCTTACCATTGCTAGAAGGGTTTTTTAAAGGACTGAAAGAGACTTCTACGAGTGCTCAAGTGCTAGTATTTGTTGCTGGTTTTCTTTGTTAGTTTTACATGCTTGATTTGCTGTTTTGATTTCCCAGCTTTCTGCTTAAAAAGTAAAAAACCAAAACTATATTTCTTCTTTAACTTCTATTAACAGAGGTAAGCTTTTTAGCTTAAATTTATGCCTTGTTGTTCGTCCTTGCATCAGGCAGGCGCTGAGGAAACTGCATTTCAGCTAAGCAAATCTTCCCTGCTGTGGGACAGAAGCAACATTTACTTGAAAATTCTGCTCCCTTATTCATCTGTCACTTATAACCCATCACCTACTCAAAGATTAATTTGAATTGTGAACAATATCTAAGCTTCCTTAATCCCTTGCTCTTGTCCTTTTTCTTGAGCTGCTGTACTGTGACGGAAAGGCCATAATTCTGAAGCTTCTTATTCCTCAGGCCTACCTAAAGTAACTCCCATTGGGAGCCAATTGATGTTTTAGCAAGGAAATTCTTACCTGTTTCTGAGAACAACCTGGAAAAATTGTCAGGAGGCATTCACACTCTTAGATGTTCACGCTGTGGAATTCTTGTAAATGTAAAATCTAATTTGTCTGGGTTCTTTGCACCAGCATTGTTCAAGGTCAGATGAAATTGTGTGAAATACAAGGCAGCATTTCTGAGATTTCATTCCTTTCTCTATATGTGTAACATTTTTCACTAGATTAGCAAATCAAATAATAAAAAAAATCATTAACAATTAAGATAAATTGTGACATATACTTAGCATCTTTTAGAAGTATGCATGTCAATAGTCGTGTCTTCTAGGACATTTTTGTTAAAGCAGAATTAATTTTTTGCTGTTTGCATGTATTTGCCCATATGTATTTACTGTTATGAGTAAATAGCTTAATGTGATATGTACTTGAGGTGTGAAGTCCATTTTGAATGAAAAATAATAGAAGTATTTAATTTTGGAATAATTTCTGTCGTAGTTTGGCAGGTGCTTTAGATTTTAGTCGTTACTGACTAAGTACAGCAACACTTGAATACTGTGTTCAATTTATTAGGATGTGGTGGCCTGTGAATGCATTCAGAGGAAGGCAACAAAATTGGTGAACAGGCTGGAGGAAGTGTCCCATGAGGAGTGGCCAAGGACTTTGGGTTTATCTAATTTGGAGAAAAGGGGGCTGAGGTGTGACCTCATTGCTCTGCACAGCTTCCCCAAGAGGGGAAGAGGAGATGGAGCAGATGATCACTTCTCCCTGGCACCCAGTGATAGGACCTGTAGGAATACTTAAAATCTGCACCTGGGGTATCTGTGTGGACATTTGGAAACATTTCTTTATGGAGAGGTTGGTCAAACACTGAAGTAGGCTTCCTAAATTTTTTGTGCATTTCACAAGCCTGTCAGTGTTTACAGCACCCTTAATAACATTTAAACTTTCAGGCAGCTCTGCATTGGTCAGGAAACTGGATTAGAGGACAATTGTAGGTCCCCTCCCAACTGAAAACAGTCTATTCCATGCTCTACTCTGCTATGCTATCCTCTAGAATCACTGGATCACTAAGGTTGGAAAATACCTCACCCGGTCCATGCTATGCTATTCTAGGCAGCTGTGGTAGCAGTCACAAATTACTTGTTTTTGTATTTTTATGAAGAGTTTGTGGAGGTATGAGTACAGAAATTGAGTTTGTTCTTTCCAGACAATGTTCCTGAAAGTTTCTGCAGTGAAACGTGTGAAACATGTACGCTGACAAGGTTCATAAAGCATCACTTGCTTTGTCTTGACATCCCATAGTGACAGGAAGGCAAAAAACAAGAGGAAAAAGCAGGTTCTGGGTCTGTCCTGTCCCACTCTAGATACTGGAACTCAAAACATTTCCTAGACCTTTCAGAGGGACATGAATAATTGTGTTTTGTTGTGTCTTCTTTGGACCTTTTATGAACTAAAAGAATCAATAAGGAATGCATTAATTAAAATAGAATTTTGGAAGATACATTACCCAGAAACATTTGCCAAATATAAATGTAAGTTTATTCTACGTGATGCCATTTTGAACTAAAAAAAAAAAGAGAGTTAAGGAAACAATATGTATTTATTTAGAAAATAACATTGAGCATTACACATTAATGTCTATTTTTTGTATCTGATTGAAGCAACGATTAATGGAGTTTGCAATATTAGATTTGCATAATTCAAGTTGAGGACAAGGAAGGCCTCTTATAAAAGTAATTTAGAACCCTGTTCCTTCACAATTAAAGGAGAAAAGAATCTTGAGAGCACTAAAATTCCTTCAGAAATAAAGCTCAGGACAAATAGAGGAAAATCATCACAATTTGTGTCCAGAAACTTAAAAACTCTGATTAAAAGTGAGTTAGCTGAGCCATCTTCATAAAAAAAGGGTAGTTGTACAATTTGAAAACTCATTTGAAAACTTAAGTAAGAAGACTTGGTTGTTTTCCCTCCATAACATTAATGTACATTCCTTGACAGCTGTAGTTAATGTGCACTACGATAAGAGATGTAGGTAAAACTTGCAGTTTTATACCTTAATTTTGCAATTAATTCTGATTAGATTTTGCTTTCATGGAAGAAAGGGACTGTGAATTCATTGATCTCCAAATTGTATCCAAGTTGAATAGCTTGTTCTTCCCTTGATTTGCTCTTTGGTTAAAAACTGCTTTTGGAAACTCCACAGCCGTGAATCTGTGACTTTCCCTCTAAGATTTACTTTGTCACAACTGGAAAATACTGTCCTAAAAACACATGGTGTATAGTCATGGTGAAAATGTTATGTTTTGAGTCTTTCACTCCTTTTGCCACAAGTATTTGTATGCTGATATTTAAGAGGAAATTTACTACAGAAATTTTAAGAAAATTGATTTATTTGTAATAATCTGTTAAAGTTCAAAGCCTTTGTTTATTCTACTTAACTGGAATTGCAGTGTGTTAGCAGGATGGGACGAATCTAAAAGTAAGATTTTATGTGGATCCTCATAATATTCTTTTAAAAAATCAAACCATCAAACAAAAAGTAACACCCTCCCTCAAAAGAAAACCTCAAAACAATCCACAAATAAACACTCCTTCCCCCTACCCCTTCTGCCTAACCTACAAAAAAAACCCATCAACAAACACAAACTAAAACACCTGAAAGAAGCCCATGAGACAAAACTTCAGAAAACCAAAAGCTATAGTCAGGATATTGCGATCATAGAAATATGACTGTGTGATGCTGTATGTTCCAAATTGTTTTCTACTTAGGATGAGTCACAGTTTGTGTAAATCTGCAAGAAGTAACTTGAATCTCACTGTTTTTTGGAAAGCAGGAAGTGTAGGAAGGAGCTATAGCACAATCCTAACTATGACTGTGTAAATTTATCTTTGACAACGCGTGTGCTTCCCTGCTGAAATGCATGTTCCTGTGTTTTATGGGTGTCTGTACAACTGAATTAACTCACTATTTAATATACTTGTATGTCTTGAAGGTGTATCCTGTAAAGCCTTAAGCAAGATCTCTGAAACTTGGCATCTCTCCTTCTTTTCATACCAGAGATCTTATTTTAGAGTTTGTTTTCTCCTTTTTCTATTTGTTGTGATTACCTGAGTAGCCGTGGAGCATTTCTTGAGAAAAATGTTGTCTGTCTTGTATTCTCAGCAGCAGGGTCTGCAGGTACTGCTGTGCTCCATCTTGACCCACAGTAGGGTACTGTGGTTAGCTTTCTACTTCCTGTGTACAGAAACCTCTTGCCTGTCCAACTGCAACAGAAAGCAGAAGAGACTCTCATGTTATCAAAATCTTCTTGCCATGGCTACTCATTTGGGATTCTCATGTATGGGAACACATCCACTAGGAAATGCAGATTTGTTGAAGGAATTAGTGGAATTACGTTTTCTTATTCATCAAGTATTTTTTTTATTGTTGTTTGGTTTTTTTCCCTCCCTTCTTCCTCACCCAACCTTTTTATTCAACCAAATGGAACAAACAAGCAAAGCATGCTCACAAAAATTCTGGCTATTTAAATAAATTGTAAATGATGGATAAATAACAGAAATACTGAGATTACAGATTTTGTGATCTGTGTCAAAAAGAATTGCTACCTGGAATTTTCAGTTTTTTGTATTTGATACACTAATTTTCTGAGGTTCCAAATCTGAGGCTACACACTAATGCTCTGTTCCTATCCCATTTCTTTGAAAGGGTGTGTGGTGGGGGTTGCAGAATATTTTTCTTACAGTATATACTGTTTAATCAATTCTTGTTATTAGTATTTTAGAACCTGATTTATTAAAACCATTGTGAGGTACAGTGTCCCTTTCAGGTAAGAGTTTTGTGTGTCACTCTTTTGTAACCGTTCAATATAAAAGGTTCATTTTGTGTCTTGGAACAAGTACTTCTGTACCAAAATGTCAATAATTTTTATTTGGAAAGACATAAAATAGAGAAGATACTGTACATAGTCAGATCTTGAAAACACTTTCCTGTAAATGAAATAATTTTTTAAAATAAGAGTAGAGTAAGTGTGTGAATAGATATTAAAAAAAAAACCCTAAAATATTAATGTCAAATACTAAAAATTCCAAAAGTTATTAACTTTTTATTGGACTTGAGTATATGATATTTCTGTTAGGATCTGGTTATGTGTAAATTATCTATTTTCACTATAAAGGCAAGGTTTTTTCTTCATTTTCTTACAATTCTGTGCTAACACTCAATACTGGAACTATTTCGTGGGCGCTCGGGTGTCGTTATACCACAGTCACTCTCCCGTGCATGCTGACCTGGGATTCCTGCAGAGTCTGTGTCTGTGTGACAGCAGGTACAGGCACAGTTGATAGCTGGATATTCACGTTGGTTCTCAGGCAGGTTCTGCAGCCTGTGCTGAGTGTATCAGAGCTGGGGCTAGATGGGTCACAGCACTCGGACTGGCTAGTTTCAGTAATTATGAAA
The DNA here is from genome assembly GCA_013397245.1 of Thryothorus ludovicianus. Taxonomy (NCBI): domain Eukaryota; kingdom Metazoa; phylum Chordata; class Aves; order Passeriformes; family Certhiidae; genus Thryothorus; species Thryothorus ludovicianus. Next base: position 84,865 of record VZTB01013354.1, on the reverse strand, counting down.
CTAGCCATAATTCAGTAATTATGTGGAAAATGTAGTTGCAACAGTGACTGCAGTGTGCCTAAACTTCAGTCTAGATCTTTTGAAGGAACATGAAAAGATAAGCTTTAGTTAGTGCAGCTCTCCTGTTTCGAGGAAGTCTCTTCTCTCTCACTTTCTGCCCTAGTAGAAGTGTAGCAGAAGTGTCTGCAGAACAGATGGAGCTAGTCTGATGTTTGATACTTCATAAACTGTTTTAGCTGAGGTTGGTTTTGTTAAATTGATATAAAGTCAGAGTCATAGAACTGTTTGGAGTAGAAGGGACATTAAAAATCCAGTTCTAACCTTCCTTCCATGGGCAGGGACATCTTCCACTAGACCCAGTTGCTTCAAGCCCCATCCTGCCTGGCCTTGGACACTTCCGCACATGGGAAAATGTTTACATTTTATTGCCATCCAAATTTTTCAGTAATTTTTCTACTGTAAATATGCCAGATTAATGATATCTTTCTAGAGTGTGCTGAGTAATGTATATTTGATGTGATAACAGGTTGGTTTTAATTAATAAGTAGGTAAAATAGTGTTGTAAGAAAAATGGAATAAAGTTTATTGTCTCTGTAAGAAGGTTTTAGTATATGGAATGATGATTCCAGTGGTGTTAACTGGGTTATGTCATAATTTGTGACAAATAAAAGTTAAAAATAATGTTATATGCTGCTAGGTAGTAATGCTGAGCCAGTAGGTGGAGTCTCTCGTCTTGATCTTTCTGTGTTGATTCTAATCCCAAGGAACAGGGGAAAAAGTAGGAGTGAGAGGAAAATATACATGGAAATTAATAATTCTGAAGTATAAAAAGAATCATATGTATGTGTAGCAGAGAAAGGTGAATAGCTATTAGCCCTCTAATAGAAAAGATATCGTTCAGGACAGGGACACAGTACAAGAGAGGTTCAGGCACCACAAAAGACAGGATGGAACTTGTTAATGGTGTCAGAATGGAAGGTATAAAGACGACAGGCTGGAAAAGCTCTGGTGAATTGGTGTGTAATACATGTCTTCTGTCATTTGTGAATTGAATCAGGAAGCCATCTTATAGAGTCCTGTGAAGATCATAAGTAAAACCTGTGCTGAATTTTGTGTTCTGTCACATTGTTAGTGATATTGATGTTTGGACTGCCTTCATTATTTCCCATTTTATTTGAAATACATATATAAATATATATAGTAATTAAAGTATAACAGTTGAAGAACAGCATGCAATGATGTCACAAATTATTAATATTCTTCTGTGGCTTTATTACATATTATTCATATTAATAGCATCTATAATAATGTAACACAGATAAGACAAATACAAGGCAACTATGGATTAGTGAGTTGTAATACCACTGAGGAGCTCCTTAGGAGGCCATGAGCGTGAAAGCAAAGCTTGCCTACTTTGTGTAGTCACTAGGACATCAAGGTAGAAATGTGGTCACATAGTTTAGCATTTTATTTTATTTTTGAACATATATGCCTATGTATTGAATTCCTGTCTGCCTCAGGCAGATGTTGCCTATTTATCTCAGTGTTTCTGTTTCAGCAATTTCCTTTTTTTCTTACCTGTTGTTTCCTTTTGATTCTGTCTTTGAAAACTTCCACTGTAAGTCCTCAAGATGATACCAGGAATAGGGAAGTGCAGTGTTGCCATGTTGTCATGTCATGAAATGCATGCATAGGTCATGTGACAGTGCTAGCTATAATTAGTATATGTTTAATGAAATTTTACAGCTTCTAACTGGTGGCAGATTCATCAGTGAGATGCAATATTGTTGCATTAAGTGGGCAGTTTGTTGAATTGTGGGAACACAAGGTTCGTCTCTGGCTGCACTTAAGGCGCAGGGACCTGAGCAGAGGGNCCTTCTCCACTTCTGCTGTGACGGTGGCATGGGTGATTGGTTTAGAGAAGAGACAGACTGTCTAACGTAGAGGATAGGTATTGAAAAATAATTAGTAAATAATCTATACATAACTTTTAGTATAAAAGATAAACACCGCCTCTGAGGGGAAGAGAAGGCCTTCGACTGTCTTGCTGGAAGGAGCTCAGCGGGTCAGAAAGAGAATGTTTTAGATAAGACCAAATAAACAACCTTCAGAACTAGACCTGAAGAGTTTCAGCTTTTTCTTCCATCTTGGGCGTGGAAAAAGGACTTCATTAGCTCGGGGAATTTCTGCAAAAGCAGCAAACCCGACAATGAATGTGATCTCATTCCAAATTTTTATCTGTAACTGTACATTCAAAAAAATATGAAACTTTTTAAAATTAAATGCTAGACATTTCTTTAGTTGTTTTTTTCCCTCCCACCTCCTTTTTTCTCCTGATTTTCAGTTGTAAAATCTTCGGTGAAAACTGTGTTTACTTGCTTAAATATGTGTAGCAACTATGAAATTCAATTCCTGGTTTTATCATTTCTTTTTATTATTGTATTTTCTGTCCTTTATTATGATGTTGTGCTGCTTCTCATACAATTTAATTTTATTACAATATTTTGTATATGTAACCATTCTCCTTAGTAAAGTGTAAACCATAATTTGTGTTCATTTGCTTTAGGATTAAATTAAGAAAAGCTATACATTCCTTTTGTGATGCCATCAAGGATTGTGTAAATTTTATGTCTGGAGGAACCCATTCATTAACCAAATAAGATGGATATGAATTTCATGTCTAGCGCAACAGAATAAAAGAGAAATGTAGGATACATAACTAACTTATACATTACATTAGTTGAGCATGGATGATTTCCTCAGCAGTCTTGTTATCAACAAGTGTATCAAATGGAGATGAAGGTTCTGCTACTTGTTTACCAGAGTTACAAAGGGGAAAAAAAAAAACAAAAAAACACTCCATGCTTGGGAATGTGTTCAATGTACGATATTATGTCTTGGGACTGCCTGTATGTGGAACAAGATGAACCAAATGAATGAAAGTGCTGGTCATGCTTGCAAGCCTGATGCTTGGGATACTTTCAGCAGTAATGCTCTGTAAGATATTTCAAGGTGGTAGCTCCTCCATGGCAGTGGTGACCCAATCTTGATTTCATACTAAACAACAAAATGAATGGAGTGAAAATATTACTCTATTCTATTCTATTCTATTCTATTCTATTCTATTCTATTCTATTCTATTCTATTCTATTCTATTCTATTCTATTCTATTCTATTCTATTCTATTCTATTCTATTCTATTCTATTCTATTCTATTCGTTGCCCTATAACTAAACCATGCCATTCTTTGAAAGCAGCCTTTCTCCCAGTGAATAAATAAGAGGTGAGATAAGTGCACTGGAGTATTCAAAGCATGACTGAATTACTAAAATGGGAGTTGACCACACCTAAGCTGATGACCACATGCTCATAACACTTGGAAGTATTGTGCTGTATTAATCCTTGATAAAATGCCTTCTGAAGTATTGCAGTTAAATTAATTTGGTCTGTCATGTTCTGTTGCTGAACCAATGCTAGGCTTCTTTGGTTCAAAACCAAAGAAGCAAGCTCTTTCTTATGTTAAGACCCATTTAAGCTTTTCAGACAGAATTAACCAAAAGTTGCCAATAACAGCTAATTATAGTATATTAAAATAAGTTATTTCCTTTTTCTTTAACTATGCTATTTAATAATTCTGATTGTTTAATCTTATTTTTAATATCTCGTGGAGTACTGGACCTATTTTTATCTGCTCTCCTTTTTTGTGTTATGACAGACTTATCAGCTGGAGAATTCTTACTGCTAGACATGAACACTGTATTCCTGTGTTTTCCTGACTTGCCCTTCCCTGCAAAAAATGCCCTGCTGTGCTATCGCCTCTTTCCTAGGCTAACATAGATTTGATTTGCTATTTTTATAGGACTTTTGTAAGGAAACAGAGGTTTTTTAAGTTGATACAGTCAACTATACCATCTACCAGTCCCCCACAATAATTCTTGAAACTGTTGAACAACTTCATACAAATGTGATGGAGAAGTAGAGGCCTCAAAGACACCAGTATCAAAGAAAACTAATGGACTGTTTAACAAAGACCTGCAAAGTAGTGCATATACTCAGGAAAAAAGCTGCAGCATTAAATATGCCCATGCTGTTATTCATAAAGTTCTGTTGCTTACAGAACTACCTAGTTTTGTTGATATTTTGCTTCCACCTACAATAATTTCTTGTTTCATTCATTCCACGTCCAGCTGCTGTTATGGGTGTAGAACTACTTGCCACATGTTACTTGAGGGTTTTCTTTGAAAGTTGCTTCATGTGCAGTTTGGCAGGAATTCTCACTCCTTCAAATATAGTTTAGTTTGTGTTTTATAGAGAGTGACTGCTGTCTTTTTTCACTCTGACTTTTAGTCATTAAAATGTGAGGTTTTTTTTTTCCTTTCACTTAGAAGTGAGAATTAGAGGGAAGATAATTGTGGACTATTTCTTTTCTGAATTTTGACTTCCATTAGCCAGAGGGGTAAAATGTTTGTCTAAGTAGGTTACATCATGAAACTTCATTGAAGACTACATGCAACAGAAAATATGCAGGAACTTGTAAGGAAGATTTGTATTTATTTATATTTAACTACCATATAATGGTAGAAGTGTATGAGACTCTAGAAAAGAAAGAATTTGCAATTAATGGAAATTTGTTCATATTTGTTATCATTTTATGGAACATGGTGAGAAGTTATTTGTGGCAGAAGGACATTTCTTTGAAATGGCATTCTGCTTCCCTAAAAAATTTCTCCAGTTCCTAAAGTCTGCATACCTCGGCCATATCCTTTTCAGTTTCAGCAGCAAAGGGAACTCAGGACAGAGACAACAGTGTCTGCACTAAGTAGTGCTACAAAAGAGTGCTTAAAAAAACAGTTAATTTTCAAATCTTAGTCTATCCAATGCAGTGATGAAACATAGGTCCTGGGGAAACTAATACTGTGGTACATAATAACAGAGAATGGAGGAAAGGTCATTCAGAGGAAGTTGAAATAATGCCACATGAACAGCTTTACTTCAGGCATGTTCTGTTTTTTTAAATGCTTTGCTTTTGCAACTTCAGCATTCTTTTAATGTAGAAGATGAAACAAAAATTTGCTTTTTAAAAAGTAATCATAATAGCAATTCCTTTGCACATATTTACTGACCTCATATTTATCACAGTGTTGTGAAATTTAGGTCTGCTCCTCAAACTTCACTGCTCCATCCAGCTAGTTGAAGCATATTGCTGTTGTTCATTGTGGCACATGAGGAACAAGAAGAAAATGAGACAAACATTGCAGGTAGACCTAATAATTACTTGCTATGAATTATTTAAAATATTTAAATATAATATATGTATGCATTACATGTCATTCAAAAAGACCCCTAAGCACTTTAAGCTATGTTTAAAAGAAAATTGGTTTTTTACACTCGCTTAAATGCACCCTCTGCTGGGGTAAAACACAACAGCTGTGAAGTGCAATGTGATCTGTAAGCACAAGTGTTCAGGAATTCTGTTTTATGGTTCGTCTGAAATACTGCGAGCAGCCAAAATCCATGTTCCTCTTAAGGCAAAATTGGGAATTGATTTATTGTTGATACAAGGAGGAAAGTATCACCTTTGTCATCTTGAGCCAGTACTAGATTTTTCTGTCTTAAAACCTGATGCTACTTGTTTATCACAGGCTGAAGATACAATTTCTGGTAGTTTAATTTGTCTTTCAGAAGTTCAGTGTTTGTCAGCCTGTTTTATTTCTGTTAATGAAGTTGAAATTAATGCCAAGAAACTGCTCGATGCTGTGTTTATATTTTTCCTTTGTTAAGCTGTAAATACTTGTTTGCTTTTCACAGAAACTGTATTTGCTGTGCTTGTTCCTAATTTAAATCAGACAAGCAATGACTGCTTAAACTTACCCTGAGCTTCTCCTTGCTGCTGAGATTTGTGTTAACTTCCTAAGAGTCTTGCCTTGGGTGGCAGTGAGTGACTAAGTGTGGGGACCAGCATCAGAGGCTTCTTTGGAGACACAGTGTATTGTGTGTGCTTTCCCATTATATATTAGCAGCTCCCCAGAAACCCTGCTGGTAGCATAAAGGAATTTAAAAAGAATGTGTTTTTTCTCTTCCTGTTAAAAAGAGGAGTCCAAATAGAAGAGAGGCAGGTTTTTCAGAACTTAGATTAAGTTCACTGGAAAGAAAGTCTTAGGATAAAGTGTGGAAGCTCTGTTCCACCCGAAAATGAGTGACTTAGCAATTAAGCTCTTTTTGTTGGGCTTTTGTTTCAGATCTTTCGCTTTATTTCTGTCTTTTTTTCTCCTATCAGGTTTCTAGTAGTAGATACCAGTCCAGAAACCATTGCATCCCACTAAAGGCCATGTGTCACTTAATCATAATACTTTATCTGAAAGACCTGTGAAATAAAGAGACTTTACAAGCAAATAGAATTTTTACTATATATTCTCTAACCATAAGGGGATTACTTGACCTCCTGTGTCTTTTGCACACATCAAACTCTATACTTAAGCTGTCTTGAAGCTTGAGTTCATCCTCTAGGGATTTTCCTTTTGTCTGTCAGTCTACAGATAGAAAAATATGTCCAGTTATATTTAGCCATATGTTGACCATCTCTGTCTTTTGACTGTGAATATTATCAAACATAACAATATTTTCAGTTACACTAACTGCGATAATGACAGCTTTTTGATATTTTATGATTAATAGTTTGTGCAACTTCCTACTTGGTCTGTTAATAAAAATTTATTTAGGTATTCTTTGACCTCATTATAGTGGTTACTAAATTAACACTGATTTTCCTCTTTGCAGAACTTTAGAGTTCCGTATAAAAAAGTGTTTAATGGAGACTGATGTTTTGAGCTTCTCTGTTCAGTGAGACGTTTCCATGTCTAACAGATCCTGATATACATTGCTTTGTAACCTCTAACTGGAGATCTTCATGGGCATGTGCATGCTGCTCACACTTAGGGCCTTGTTTCAGCTGTCTCCATGCAAAAGAAAATTTAGCTGTTCCTTCCATTTAACTTGAATGACAACTGCTGAGTGAAGGGCTGGTTTATAACCATGTCAGTGAGCGATGGCAGTCATTATTCCCTTATCATGTAACTCTCTTTTTAGGGCAATCTGTGGCTCTCAGGTGATGGAATATGGTGCTGCAGCTGTCTGGGGGGTTTTACCTGGTTTTGAACTACCACATATGGCTTGTTTTTCTTTCCTGACAGTATATCTTATTTAATCTGACATTTTGTTTGGGTTGGAAAGTTAACATGAATGACAATATTTCTATTTGAGAAAGCCTTGCACAGAAGCTAAATTTGTTTGTTGTTCAAAAATACCTTCACAAGTATGTGGAACTCTTCTTTTTGGTTTCAGTCTCTTCATGAATTAAGGAGATGGTGTAACCAGCACAGAACCTAGTAAAAACCGTGCTTCCTAAAATTTTCAAAACCTTAGAGAATATCTAATAATTTTCTTGAGAAGTTCCACATTATATGTTTTTTTCCAATGGATTTTGATCCATCCGAGTCCCACAATTCTGTATTGGGGCAACTAAATTAGTAATTTTGGAATTACTTTCAGGTTTTCTGACTTATTCAAATAGGTGGATGCTACATAATTAGACAAGTGTTAGCCTCTGGGTTAGCTATCTAAAAGTCTGCCAGGTGATTCCCACACATCAACTTATCTCCGCTCTCATGAAAAAATGACTTCTCTGTTTTTTCAAAATTTTGAAATTTTCTATTTCCTCAATTAGAAATGTGAAATATCAGAACTTCCTTATAAAATATCTGATATTCCTTCTGCTATCTTGACCTTCTGTGTAAAGCACTGGATTTCTGCACTAGATAAGTAAGAATACAAATAAGAAATGTAATATTGTCTTTTTACCCAGAGGGTAATGCAGCCTCTCCCTTAGCTCACAATTCTAGAAATACTTCCACAGATGTTTATGTAGAGCTCTCTTCCTCACTGATGTTCAAAGTATTAATCTGCAACATAACTCAGTCTTAAATGAGCACCTATTTTTGGCACCACAGGAAATAGTGAACACAAATGACAAGTAAATTCCTTTTCTGCTAGCTGCAGAAGGGTTACTGGGAAGGGAACTGAAAAGGACTGAAGTATTGGCTTCTTCTTCTAGATTTCTCAAATATCTCAGCTGATCAACCAGCAGACGCCTCACTAGATTATGATTCCCTTTACTCATTGCTTGATGTAGTTTGAGTGCTGTGATCTTATCTGATTTACTATCTTGTTTCTGGACAGCAGTGTGAGTTTTCTGACACTATTTTGTAAGGTCCTATTGTTAATATTCATCATCTAGTTCATAATCAACATAATACAACTATATAATAAGTGTTGATGTAGGTTTTTGTGTTTCATCATGACAGGAAATTGTCACTGATTTTTAGAGGAGGACTAAGTCTAAACCCTAACCATAGAAAAAGAGAAGCTTTTATTACATTTGAGAATGGTAATTACCAACAAGAACTAAAAAGAATTAAAAAGGCCTATCCTTGTTATTGAATACCTTGCTGCAGATTGTCTTTGCCATGCAAGGAGTTCCGTGTATCACTTGTGCTGCTAACATTCCAGTCAAATTAGTATTCTCTCCAGCCTAGAGTAGAAATGTCAGGTGGGGAGCCAGGCTGGTTATTGCTGGCGCTAATAAAAACATCAAGTAATCGTAGAAGAAACAATAGCAGTAACAATAGTTCTTACTTTTTTTAGTCTGTTCTTCAAAAACTTGCTTGCTGGGTTGCAAACAAAAAAATTAAACTTCCCTGTACTAAATGTACAATTCAGTACTTGCACAGTGGGCCACTGGCCTGCCTTCAAGGTGCTAAATGCAATTTGGGTTTTTTTCTAACAATATACGAAATGTTACCTGTAAGTAGTACGCGTTAAATTTAAGTAAGAACATAACATTATTTCTCCCTATTATTTTCTTACTACAGTATTTTTCTTGTATGTATTGTTTCCACTCATGTATCCTGCTCTCTGAAGGTTCTCTGGGTAGAAGGATTTGCTTTGTTGGCTTTTAGTGAAAGCAATTATATTCACCAGCTGTAATGCTGACCCTTCAATGGAGTTCTGGATATATGAAGCTTTTATAAAAACTCCTTCTGTTTGTTTCTGACTCAAAACACACTTTAATGTAACTTATATAGGTGGCTTGCATACAAAAACCGTGAGTTTTTGAGCCATATAAAGAAATATAAACATTTTTAAATGTCTGTACTTACGAATAAACCCATAAATAGTAATATTTTTCCTGTGGAACTGTAAGCAGTTAAATTTTGTAAGCATTTTTAATCTTGGAGAATTCAATTATTGTTTCTATAAATTCTAAAACACTGTAAGAAATACCTAGCATCTGTCCTGGCTTTTAAAAGTTACAATTTCTGTGGTTTTTAATCAACTTTCACCCATGCATCAATGAATTCACTGTAAGGGTTTATTTTTCTTTAAAAAAAAGGTATTTAAAAACCCCCACTACTGTAAAGTGTTTAGATTTGGCAGCTGTGAGTTGTGCAGTAAAGTGGGATTTCAGATTTAATAGATTACTTGCATTTCTAGATTCCAGGCAGTTGTCAAATGGCTGTCTTGATCTCTGGAAAATGGAAGAGATAAGTGAAATATGTGTGTTTAGTATCAAGTCTGGATTTTCTAGTTTATTCTGACCACTAGGGAGGAAAATACCTTTATTTCAATATGAAATGGATACAAAAGAAAAAAAAAATAACCACGTGTCTGATTTCATTAAAAATATCTTGTGTAGTAAATATAATACGAGTAGGATTTGGCTTTGATATTGTACGCCTGTGACGATTTCACGTATTGGGTTTTTTTCCAAGAAGCCTGCCCAGTACTAATTAAAACCAGGGAATTTAACTTCTGCACGCTTTTGTAAAAATGAAGCTGTTCGGATTAATATCTTGACTGTAAACGGAAAGGAATTTCACCAGACTGTGTCAGATAATTTGTAAAGTTTTATTAAAAGGATCTAAGTAACATTGGTACTGATCATAGGCTTTTTTTTCCTTGCAGATTTAGAAGGTGTTTTTAGTATTTGATGCATAAAAACACCTGAAATAATCTAGTTACAGTGTAAGACATAATAAATTATGCTGCCATTGCGTGCTTTTCTAGGAACCCTTATTTGTAACAGATTCACTCCTTGGAAATAAAAGAAGTGAAGTAGCCTGAATAGTATCACATGATGGCACTGTTTCCATTTCCACCTCCAATATTATGAAATAAAGCTATAATAAACTGGTATTAAAATGGTATGTAATTCCAATATACTTTGTATAATTTATGTAAAAGAAAAATCTAACCACTCTGGTTATTAATATAAGTATTAAAATGGATGTATAGTTTTCTTAGAAAAGTGTTTTGTAAAACTTTGCATATTTATAATTTTCCTTATTTTGACTGTAGAACAAGAGTTCACAATATATAATGTTTATGAATGCTGAACTGTAGAGATTCATTTAGCATTATGTTAGTAAAAAAAATTCCTGTTAATTGTTGTATAAATGGGATGTTTTATTTTTTGTTTTGATTTTATTGTGGAAAGAAAGCTAATGGCTGGCCTTTTTGTATTTAATATAAAGCCTTTTTGTGGTAAATTAGATCATTAATACAGACACATTTTTAAAAAATGCAAATTAGCTTTCCATGAGCAGAAAAGAGCTTAAAGTGTAGTAAGGTCAGAGGCAGGATCAGACATATTTGTAAAATGAATTATATTCAAGTAGGAATATGAGGGAAAATATGAATGTAAAAAAAGTCAGTGATTTATAGTATATAGATGGTAGGTGTCACATTATTTAATTTTAAAATATTCTGACTGAATACCCATAAATGTTCATGTTCTTTTTAGTAATATAAATTAATAATCACTTCTAAATTAATATTTTCTATTTGTAGAATCATCAATATTAATTTTTAGGAAGAGAAAACACATTGCTGATTAAAAAAAAAAAAAGGTGGTGAGTGTGATTCTACTGTCTGCAGATTACTTTAGAGTAAGATAAATATCCAGTCCCACCATTCTCTCATAAGAAATTAGACTATTCTGTACATTTCTCTGTTATGGGGATTGTTGCTAAAATAAAACAAAATAAAAACCATGCAAAAAGAAGTAAGAAAAATACCCAGTGGTGATGCAGAGCTAATAGCTGGGGTTTGGATATATGCCAGATGGGTGCTTGCACTCCAGGAATGTCCTCTGCCAGTATAAACTTCTGTTCTGAGCAGTGTGAGGCTTTTCTGTGTCTTTTTTGATGTGAAATTAGGGGCAAGCAAAAATGTGCCTTTAAAAGAAACACCTGTCAAGTAAAATTTCACTTCTATTTAGTGAAGTATCAAATTAGCTAAATAGAAAAGGGCATAATATATTCTTCTGAACTTCATCAGTAAACTGGTTTTAATAATAAGAAAAAAATCGTTTCGGTACACCTTAAAAAGAATGTATTTATATACAGTATGTCATAACATTTAATCACTAAAGAAAATTGTTCCTGTTGCTAAAATCAGTGGTAGAAGCTCACTGTACCAGTCTATTAAAATTCTCTAAAATTATTTAATTTCTCTATTTTGTTTGCTTTAGTCAATAAACAATACTTGCATAATATCAACTTGAAATTTTAATGTTTTTTCTAGAAGTACTGCTTTACAGAAATGTTTCAGTGTTACACTACCTCTCTCTCAGTATCTAATAGTCCATTCCCTTGTATCATGTTAGAGGGAGAGATTAAAATTACTGTTATTTTGAAATTTTTTTGCACAGTTTTTAAAAGATCTAGTGATGTAGCTGGAGTCACATAATAAATTGCAATAGATAAGGAAAAGCATTTATTACTCACAGCTGTCCATTCATTTATATGTCCCATTTGTTCATGTATGAGGTGAAGAATTCCAGAATACAGTAAGTGAACACTGCTCTGCTCAGTGTATTTCACCATTCAAATTACATGCAATTTCACAATGCCAGTGTTACTTCTCAGGACAAATTTCATACAATAGTAATTCTGTGATTATTCATCCAGTTTAATTAATTCAATTAAGTAAGTCTGCTGTCAGGTGTCCTTTTAATAATTGAATCAACATGCAGATACATAATAAGCATAAAAGCATTTCTGTGGCTGCAGTAAATTTAGATCCAAAAGAATCTGCTATTCCACTACATTTGATATAGATTATTCTATAATATTTCAGTAATGGGTTGCACAAAGGCTGCCTTTTAATTCTTTGCTTTCTCAAATGTCTTTATATATAATGGTTTAAAACAGAAGGTGTTCAAAAGAGGGTGACCTTTTTCCATTACCATAGTTCCTGTCATTAATGCATTATAATTTTCTTTAGAAGTCTGGAAAAAATGTGTATATATGCACTCTGTAGCAGGTATGAATCAAAGTGTGTTAGTGAAAGTTAAGAATTGTCTGTTATTACTAAAAAAGGAGGGGGGAAAAATAAATGTGAGGAAGTAATTTTATTGTTATTTTTACTGTGAAAGTTTAAACAAACCTTACACTTTATACAAAGCAGTTACAGACTGGAGAGTTTTGGCATTTTTAATCTGAACGAACAGCAGTTGACCTACTCAGATACTAAAAATAACATGCCCCTTAACTAAATTTAAAGCCAATAGAATGTTGTATTAGTCTGGATTGTGTATAAAGGCCAATAATATATCTCCATCCTCTGCAATATATTACCATAGATGTTATTTTAATAACATATATATTAAAAAAGCCATGGTAAATTATTTACTTGGCGTACTCTCAATGGTGCTTGATGTCATAATTATTGTAAATATTAATTGCTGTGCTAAAAATGTAAGCAGGATGACTTTGTATTAGATGAAAAATGAAAATAGTCTGTGTACGGGTAAATAGATAATCATACAAAAGTAATTGGGGTTTTAAAACCCCAATCTATTCTGCCAGCATGAGCTCGTTTGCATGTTAATCACAAGAGTGATTTCCTACTTCACAAGGAAGTCCACACTCTTTCATAACCACTTTTAATTGCATTTAAAATGTTGCAGGGTTGGGATATTAGAAATGGAGGCGTATCAGTGTCAAATTAATAAAAAAATGTTTCTGAAAATCTTTATGGGCTAGATTATAATATTATGGGCTTTTATTTTTGTTAGAAAATATAAAATATGTTTTAGGATGTATTTTAAGTGAGGCATGTTAAATGATAAAAACAGATTAATTTGTACATGTGTTGTTTCTTTAGAAATTTGATAAATGGAAACCTCTTTTTATCTGGAAAGTATAGAATACATTTTTGTTAGTAAATTGCTTTATACATTGACCAGTACTTTCATTAATTTCTCATTAGTCAATAAAATAGTAAATTAGCAACAGTTAAAAATGTGTTTTTATAATAAAGCATAAGGCAGTGTGACATTAGAAAGCTGTATGTAAAATTCCTTTTGGTTATATACCATTTTACTTGTATTTATGTTCTGAGGAATCCAGTTAATGATTTTAATGGGAAATAAATTTACTGCTTCCACATATAGATTTTTACTAGTTATTTTGAAATCATATGCTAAACATAACAGAAACCAAAAAAGCAATTACAGATCAGAATTCATATAATTTATGTATGCTGCATGCTGTCACTTGAGATTGATCCGAGAATAAATTGTGACAAAATTTATTTAATTGTTATTATTTATGGCTAACTCTGCCTTTAGAATTAGAGATGGGAATAAAAATTGTAGAAGGCTATTTAAGACTTCTTTTTTCCCTTTATGTTCGGAGTGGTGCAGTAATAAAGGGACAACATTTTAGATGATTTTGTGATATTCATATAAGATTCAACAGAGCTTCCTCTGTAATCTGTAAAAGGCCAATGTCAAAGTAAAGACAAAATGACTTGTTCTCTGAAGACAGGAACGAAGAAATGTAGCTCTCTAATAAAATAGTGTTAAGTTCACAATGGTTACATTGTGATCAGTCTCAAAGATACAAAAACTAATTTTTAGTCAAGCTGTTAAAAATTATATATTTAAGAAGATGAAAAGTTTGAGGATTAAAGAAAAATCACTCACAATTTTAAAGAGGGTATATTTGCTTTCATCACCAGGTGTTCTTTCTAATATAAATTACCAAGATGATGTTTCCATAACATAGCTTGGGGTGCTCTGGAGATTAAAACTACCAAAACAGACCTATTAAATTTTTCATAGGGAGGGTCCACCAGGAATAATAAGCCAATATTCCTTGTCCCATATTCCAGATGTTTTATGTAATTCTGCATCTTGCTAAACCTAAATTGTAGCTTTTCCAGAAAAAATGTACTGTGGAGACTGAGATGAAAGGCAAGAACTGTTGAAATGTTAATTTTACTATCTGCTGTTGAGGTCTGTTACCTTTTTTGTATTTTTTTCTTACTCCCAGTAGCTCAGTTCTGTTTTATGAATGTTGTGGTATTTCAGTTGTTTGAAGTTTTGAAACTTGGAGCGTGACTTTGACTTGGCAAAACACAATGCCACATGGTGTGTGACACGCTGATGGATAGTCTTTGATCCATATGATTCACAATCTCTCTACTTTCAACTTGATTCAGGATGAGAAAAATAAAATTTAACAGTAAAAAAGTTTTAGCAATAATCCTTGTAACATAAACCCAGAAAAGTTACAAATAAAATAGTTCTATTTAATAATTATCAAGTAGTAATGTAATGAACAAAAATTTATTTTGTTGATTTTTTTCATATAGACTGTGGACATTTAAAAACAATATTGGGGTTATTGCACAGCTATGGAATATTTCTGCATTGATCTGAAACAGTTAATGCTTTAAAATAAAGTACTGCTGCGCTTCACAGGTCAGTTGTGAGATGTGAAATAAATACCCTGGGCACTCTTCTGATTCCCACTCCTCAGTCTCCTGTTGTACTCTGGGGATAGCTGACCAGCAGAAAAGCTCCTGGGCTGGTTCCTGCTGTAGTTTGGAACAGACATGGATCTGATCTAAGTGAATCAGATGTCTGATTGGTTTTTTTGATCCAACATGAGACACAGGTGGTAGATGGGGATTATAGAAGAGGAAAGAACCAATGCATTGTGCAGAGCAAGTCTTTTGCTTCCCATTCAGGTGGGCTGTTCCAGGAACAGCAAGACACCTGGCTGCTGACTGAGCCATAGGTTTCCTCCACCGATTGAGTATTTCCAGCATAGCTGTTCAGGTGCATTGTTCTCTGATAGATGTTTCTCACTGCAAGACTTCTTATACTGAATGAGTTTTCTAAAACTGTTACTTTTTTATTCTGGAAATAAGATTTCTATGGAGGCTTGAGCTCTTAAAGGCTAATGCCCCGATATAAATATTTAACGAATGCTTGTACTTTTCTAACATTTGATGTTCCCGATCCTTAACAATTCAGTTCTTACCAGTTTTCTCTTCTTCTAAATTTGTTAATTTTTAAATTTTTTTTTTATAATTTGTTGAATTTTCCTTCAGCTTTTTCTAGAAGATTAGAGAATAGGTAAGTAGATTATACCGTATACCAGGGAGATACGAGAAAGTTACAAGAGGGAGACTATTTGCTAAAATTTTAGAATTTGTTTCAATTAACCTAACTTAATTTACCTTGCTTTCCTTTGGAAAACAAAGGTTTAATTTAAAAAATCCATAGTGTTTTTATCCATTCAACTTGAAAGTTCCTATTCCAGTTTATTTGACTTCCATTCCTTTCTGAAAAAATTCAGGGAGCGTTGTGATTATCCTCCTGAGTCTAAACTAAGAAACCAGGTAACCTCAGCCTCTGTTCCATACGGGAAGTTTCTTTCTGGCCTATTTCTACATCATAAAGAAGGAAAGAAGTGAAAAGCATAAACTCTTTTATGTAGGTGTTTTTCACCTGTGGGGAGAAAAAAGTGAGAAAATGTACAATTTGTTCCTGAAGCGATTTCCTCCTTTGCCATATATGGCTACACTGCCTTAAGGTGTACTGTACATAATGTACATGGGACTGTTTGGAGAGCTGCATCAGTTCTAATAGAAACACTGAATCTTTCTAACCCATCATTTTGGCTGTGATTGTAAACCAAGTGTACTTAACAAGTCTTTGTGAAAACTATTTTTTTTAAAGATGACTTCAGTAATCTAATTGTTTTTATGGTTCTATAACTTTAGAACAAAAAGATATTCCTGTGAAAAATAGAAGCACTTCAATTTTTTTTCTTGTCACTACTTGGCAAACTATTAAATCTCTGAAAATGAAATATATTTGATTTCATTATTACTCTTACATGCAAAATTAAGATTGCTGTTCTTTTACACACTCAAGATTTTTTCTTTGTATTTTATTTTCTTCTTTTGCAATAGCTTAAGTATTAGGGCTGAAAAGTGGGGCAAAATGATCCTTTTATCTTTTAAACACGTAGAGTCAGTGATTGTAACCATTTTCCCTAATCTGTTTCCATAGTTTGTTTCTACTTTTTTCCTAGAGGCAGTATGGTGTGATTGTTCTGCCACAGTTCATATTAGTTATTATGAATTTTGCACAGTTTTCAGATCAAGTCCTTTAATGTCTACTATTAATAAAAGCAGCAGAGTTCCCCAGTTTGAGTAGAAGTTTTATAAGTGTGTGGCAAAATAATGGAGAGCATTTGAGTTGGATGGCTTATAGCTGATGATTTTCAATTGGGACCAATGCCCGAAAAGAGTCACTCCAAGCATGTTATGTCTGCACTTGATACTAGTATCTTTTCTACTTCATTTTAAAGTAGATCTGTGCTATTCACTGTGGTGAAGGCTTCAGAATTTAAATTTGCAGACTGTATTTCATTTAGGAAGGAAAATTTTTCAGCATTTTGCATTCCTTATGAAAAGCCCAAACTCTTGGACTTTAAGTAAAGATGTATATGGGAGAAGTAGCATAGTGTGAGAAATAAACATGTAAATATGCTTTAGGTATTTGGAGTGACCTGTGCCTGTTTAGAAGTAGGACAGCCCATGGTGAGCAGCATGTCACCGCGTGTCCTGCATGGAGCTCGTGGCCTGGGTCTCTTTGAGCCCCAAAGGAAAGTGGCACGGTGTCTTCTGTCCTTATCTCTGTGCTCTGTTTCCATTCACGGGCTGTATTGGGTGCCCAAACAGAGAGACCTCCTCTGTGCTGTGTGCTGGGCCAGTCCCTGCTTTGTGCAGCCTCTGCCTGTGCCTGGGCTTTGCCTGGGATGCTGCTTGATGGCACCGGCCAGGGTTAAATGGGAATGGGCACTTTCAGTAGGATGCTTAGTGCTGCTTTATAATAAAACTCCGGCTTTTGGTTCAGATGATGCTCCATGGTGACTCACATCAGCGTTTCTATGTTTCTGGGGAGTTGTTGGCTTAGACTGCCTGAAACATTGTGGCCACTGTCTTGCAGCATGTGGGGTTAATGAAGAAAGATGCTAAAGGCTTCAAGTTTACAGCAGCAATGATGGCATGGATCACAGCTCCATGATACCAGCCTGGAGCATGCCCAGGAGCCGGTTGTTTTTTTGATTGTGTCTAATTATCTTTTATGTTTGAAAGCACTGGTTACCTTCTTGGCTTCTTCTAGAAGAAAGCCAAGAAATGAATTGAATATACATTAAATATGATGGCCAGAGAAGGGAGGGTACCAGTTGTTTTCTCATGTGAGTGTCTTATGATTTCCATTATTCTAGCTCCATTTTTTTTTTTTCTGTATTGCTTTGTATGCTGAAATTTAAGGAAAGGTCAGGCACAAAAAAAAAAGAGAGATATAAGCTTGAGTTTTATGGGAAGAAGTTTTGAAAAATATAAGAGAGAATTGTTCCAAATGTCTGACAACACAGGATGGAGTTGTTCCTGTAAAACCTACTGAAATTTCTCCCAGGGAGCTGATCTCCCTGCTTCTACAGATTTTTCTAATCACCTAGCCCATGTCTGGGTTCCCCCTGGATGATTTTTTTTTCTGACTGAAAATCTTTTAAGGGATCTCTCCTCTTTAATTCTGATGGGAGGAGAGATGTGGAGGTTGGATTCCCTGGATTTTTATTCCTTTACTTCACCCTTCAAGAGCCCCTGCTCATGAAGAGGTGGTGCAATCTCTCCAACAGCCCATGTTGTGTTGCAACTCAGAACACTCCTCTTTGGAGTGGGCTGGAAGCAGAAGCACCTAGGGAAGCTACAAAAATTGTAGAATATAGTAAGTGGAGTTCTTGCCAAGCTGTTTCATTGACTTTAACTAATGTGAATCTTACTTTTAGGAATTATTTTTGTCTACACAATTTTTCTGAGACATAATTTAATATGATCTTCTATCAATGCAGCAATGATCATACATATTTGTTTCCTCCTTGAAACTTTGTGTGTCTGGCTTTCAGGCATGCTTGCCATGGTATTTAGTTTGTGGCTGTTGCAAAGATCAAAGGATGAAACCAGGACAAGTATCTCATCCCTGCAGGTCCAGAGGTTTTGAAGAATCCTCTTTGTATTTTGGCTTCGATTTTCACAGGTTCATTTACCATATGCAACACATCAGATAATTTTCTTGCTCAGAATTCTAATGCTGTAGCTGAGAACAAGTCAAAACAAGGTCTCCTCAGTGGCCATGGTTTTATATGTGAAGAACTGTCACATGCAGTGCCAGTAGAACGCTTGGAAAAATCAAATTGTCTTATTGGCCTGGGGTATTTTCATATTCTTCCAAGCTTTTTGCATGGTTCTCCTGTTCCATACAAAATAGATGCAGTTATCAGTGCCCCTTGTACTGTTGTTACTGAAGAAGAATTTAAGTAGATGTAATTACTGGCTGTTGGTTCTTACAAATAGTTAAAATAGCCAGTCATTGCCAACTACTTTTTTTAAACTTACTTTACATTGAACTTTTCCAGTCAGATCTTTAGCTTGTATATTCCCTGATACTTTGTGTGAAAAGCCAATCTTTTGCTGTCCTGCTTTTTACTGTGTCTTTCTTCTGGTCATTGGTTTACTGTTCACTTGGCACGCTGTGGTTATTGGAGTAGAAATCCAAGTATCAACCTTGATTATCATGGCTTCTCTTGCACATGTGCTGTAGAAAAGCAAAGCAATTCATGTCTTCCCTTATGATTTACAGTCCTTTGGAACTCCATTTTCCTCGTGGCTTTACAGTCTGTCAGGGCTCCGGCTCAGTATGAGTGATATCCTCACAAACATGTTTGCAGATACAGGAGATCTCCTTTTTACAATGATGGCATTTCTGTATGTTTATGTTTATGTGCTGCTGTTCATGTGTGTCTGCCATGTCATAATATTTTGTTCCTTTTCATATCCAATTTACTATCCAGGAAGACACTTAGGGATGTTACTATGAGGGTTATCCCTTCCCATTGAATCTGAGATTTTAATTCTTTCATCTCGTTGAAAAAGTTTATATTGTATTGCTAAACTGGTGGTTTTAATCTTCTTTAAGGTCTTTCTATTAAAATGTAATTTCCATGTTTACATTGTCAGTTTTCAGTGTTCTTCCAGTTTATTATAAATGGTCCATTTTGGTGTTGGTATTAACATTAGTCTCTAGAACCTTAAGGATCTATTACTTTAGAACACTTTAAGATAAGACTACTACTAACAATGTGGGCATATCAGTGAAATTATTTTCCATCTTCTGCTTACGATCATGTTTCATTAATCTCTTCATGGCTAGTCATGTTCTGAGTAATGTGTCATACATATGATTTTTCACTAGTTAAAGATCCTACAAAGGTAATATTGCTGTGTAGTAGGAGCATAATCATATCCTTAATTTTTCTACATTTTTCAAGTTGAATCATTCTTTAACAGTCTGGTTTTGTTTATGAACGAGAGAATATGAAAGGTTCTCTAGGGTTTTTTACTCTTGGAATGTAAACCTGTGTTGTGCATAAGATATGGTATTTTGTGGTGAGATTTTATTCTATTACCCGGAAGATATTTGGGTAAGTGAAGATACCTTGTGAATACAATACCTTCAGTTTCAGTGATGTATTCCTGGAAGATTTTTGGTTTTCCTATCTGGTCTTCTGATCTTCATTTTGGTTTTCAAATAATTCTGTTTTCTTACTCAGAAGAGATCACTGCTACAAAATTTTATATGCCTACTTCTTTTATTATATATGCTTAAATTTTCAGATTACGTTTTTTGCAATGTAAATATGATACTTATAGAGGGTAATGTAACAGGCTGCATCACCTCCTGTGCTTCATGAAACAGAAGGTTTCAAGTCAGTCAGTAACTGTATTGTCTGATCAGATGTCAAATTCCTGGTGAGCAGATACCCACAATGGCTTTAATATCCGTCTAAACGGTAGCTGGGGCGTGGTGTGTTCCCAGAGCCACCATAAAATAGTTGTGTCTTTGTGTTTAAAGAGAATGGTGACTGTACTATGGAGCTGCTTTTGGAATGGGGTTGGAGGAGGCTGTAAATACGCAATCCCATTCTGTGAAGAAGGGCAGCTATTTTATTCCAGCTGAGGCCATTGCTTACAGATTTTCTTCTTCTGGTTGGGAGATTGGGTTAAGATAGTCTACTGGTAATTAAGGTGACTAGTGAAGATTTAAAATGCTGCTCTCTCAGTAGATATTTTGTAAATAATTTCCATGCTGAGGAAGGGAGTGTCTGTAGTCTCGATCTGAAGTCATTGGATGTTATGTGATAGTGAAGAGCCTTCTGTTTATCCTATACTTTTAACCTTCCTTTTCAGAATCTGAATAGAGGAATACTCTGTGAGTTCAATATATAAGAAATGTTTTCAGGTTAGCTGAATTGTCTTTTAAACTATTCCAATTTATGGTCAACATTAGAACTGGTCACGGTGTTCTGCAATGGTTATGTTACCTTGGGATTTAAAAAAGCATAACCTTCCTTTTCTCATTCTTTATGTTGTCAAGGGTCTTTGCCCATTTGACTAGTGTGCCATGGGACTTAACTGTGCATCGTAACTCCATGTCTGTAATTTTTCTGAGACACCATGTTTCATCCTCGGAATGTGGACTTTTTCCTTTGTAGCTAGAAGTGCAGCTTTACGCATGTGGTAGTACGAAAAGTATTCCTTTTAAGTAAAACATTTTCAGAGATTCGGATCATTTCATTCTAGTAGCTGGCTCTCCTCATTATCATTTGCTGTGTTGTCAGCAAACGTCATCAGTAATGAATTTGCAATTTCTTGAAGGTCATTGATAAAAGAGTGGAACAGTATGGGACCAGTAACCTATCACGGCAGATCGCTCTTACAAATGCCCTTAATATAATTCCCTGTTTGCAATTACATTCTGAGACTTACTGATTTGTCTGTTTCTAATCCATTCTAATCCATAACATATTTTTGATGTTAATTTTGTATCATTCTTGCTTTGAAGTCTTAGAGTGGTGCTCAGCAAGCTAACACGCAGAAAATATTTTTCACTGAAGTGGGATGGTTTGCTTAAAACCCAGGTGTAAGTAAAAGGTGGCCATAGATTAGAGGCCTGAATATTTTGTTTGAACACACAGTGATGAATTTTTATTAATACAAGAAAAGTTACTCTAAAAATTCCTAACTTCTATATTTAAGAAGCATAATACTGTATTGATATATAATACAAAAAACTTAGAGACAGTCTGTATTTAGAGAATTTTCTTCTGATTTTCCTTTATAAAATTTTCTAAATTAAGAGGAACAATTTTTCTAGCTTGAAGTTACTTGTTGAATAATTTGATTTAGGAGGACCTGTTATTTGAAAACTTTAAATAAACTTGGCATATTCACTATGTGACTTCAAAAATCAGTCTGTGAAAGCGTTGTGCTCACAGTATGCAATACAATTTCTTATGAGGAACTTTGAGTAAGAGGTATTGGACAACCACTGTCTGTCTGTCATTGAAGTTCACAGTGAAGTCCAGTTTCTGCGATTTTCTTATTTTATTACTTTTATTACTATTAATATTATTTATAATATTTGCCTATTAATTTGTTAATGCATATAATATATGATATAAGATTTATAGTCAAAGAGTTGGACTCCGTAATTCTTATTGGTCCCTTCCAACTTGATATATTCTATGATTCTATTGCTTTATAATATAGTTGAATTTAGGGTTTTTTGGTGATTTGGTGGTGCGGATTTTTGCGGGGTTTTTGACTGGTTGGTTGAGTTTTTTGGTGGGGTGTGGGTTTGTTTAGATTTTATTTTTAACAAATAGTTTATAACTATGGAAACTTGTGGCAAAACACATGACTGGAAAATATGCAGAATTTTTTTTCCTAGTATATGTGGTATTTATGTCTCCTGGTAGGGTTTTTTATCAGAACTGATACAGGATTAATAAGAAAGCTGCTCTATTCTTAGCTCATATTTAATTCTCTGTACTGAGCTATGATACTATGGATTATTTCAACTCCGTGTAGTATTTCAAGTGTAAGCTAAAGTTTATTGCCAGGTGGCAGGAATGAGGCATATAAACATTTTATAGACAACAGATGCAGATAAATGGAGGAATTTATCTTGTGGACAGTATACTTGTTTGGCTAAGAGATACAGCCTTAATAATTCCTCCATGCTGACTGGTATTGGACAATTAAAAGCGTATAAATTACTACAAGAGTAATTACTGCAAAGAGAGAATGATCATAACTTTCTATGCATAAAACCTGCTTCTCAAAAGTGTTGCAATGAATTTTTTTCTTCTACATTGTAGAAGAAAAGCATTGAAGAATGATGAGTGGCAGGAAAAACCTCTCAGGTCTCCTGGTCTCCAATTACTAAATTAGAGCTAGTCCTTTTTATTTATCTTTATATTAAAGCGTTATCCCAATTGCATGAGATTTTCAGATTGCTGTTGTGTTAGAAGCTAAATAAATATGTAATGGAAATGCAAATACAGTTGGCCATTTGTTACAAATATATCCTCATTGGTTGTTGAGAGTAAGATAGAAGCTATAATCTATTTTGCTTGGATATACTTTCCCCCAGGATAAAACAAACCTGCTAGAGTCCTTAGATTTATAAAGTGGTTGTGCAGAGCCTTAGCTCAGTTACAGCTATCATGTTCAGGCCACTGAAGTCCACAGGGCTGTATCAGAGTCTGTGAGAAGAGAGTCAAATCCATAAAGTATTGTCTGGTGTTTTATTAGTGCTGCTGAGGCTTTTCTTAGTTCTAAGAAATCTCTTAGATGGAGGAAAGCAGATGTGTATCATTTGAGAAAGTGAAATAATTTATTCTGATAAATTTTACTTAAATTAAATGTCATGATATGCATTATAAAGTTGGGGTCATTCTTTAAAGGAATCGTGCTAGTAATAGAGTTTAAAAATTCTAAGTATATATTTTCTGTGTAAGTGGGCTTAATATATTTTTGCAACTAGTTTGTCACACTGTTGTTTTTTTTTAGATTTATGTAAAAACAAACTAAAGTGATATTTGATAAACCTCAACCCTGAAATTGTTTTTAAACAAAGTTTTGCTGGTGACAGCTTAATTTCTTAAGTAAACAGATTCCATATGTGGTATTAAGTAAATAATTTTGTGATTTGATAGTGGTGTATTAGGGTGAGACATCCTGTAATGTAGCCATGTCTGAAGTTATTTACTGTTTTTCCTCTGCCAAATTGTGATTGTTTAGTCTGCTAACACTTGTACTGAAGTTTTTTCTGGGTAGTGGTTAGCAGTTGTTTTCAAAGCAAATGTTAAATCTATGAAGACATGCCTTTAGAAAAATTCCTGTTCTGGCAGAGGAACTTGATTTGTGTTCTTGTTCAGTGTTCCTTTAGTGTTTTTAGTATGGCTGTTGAAATCTATACCTTATATGATCTCATTGTACTGCCTGCATTTCATTAATGAGTGACTCTGTTTAGGGCTTGGGGAGTGAAATATTTTTCATATGACACTACCCAATATGAATGCAGTGCACCAGCTGCAAAAACCACAGACCATCTGATTTTGTGGTTTTTGAGGGTGTAAAAAGTTCAATTGCTTATACTAGAGCTTATATCTGTATATTATACCATATGGAAACGGAACTACTGTAGACATGGAAGGAAAAAGAGAAAACCAAGTTCTTTAGCCATGGTTCAAATGAAGATGAAAAATACATATCTTGCAGTGTGAAGGATATCTCTTACTATGCAGTGTTAAAATATTTGTGCATAATAGAATAAGGTGAATTAAAATTTTGCCACAAAATAGTATTTTTGAAGAAAGATGACAGATGTGTAAACAGCTTAATCAAGATAATGTTATTGATACTTAAATGCATTTAATTTTCTATGTTGTTTTTCTTTGTTTCATTTCCTTGTCTAGAAGAGAGAAAATAGTCTGTTAGAGCCTGGGTGGGTATTATCCTGAGTATCCAGTGTGTAAGCTAAAAATACTTCAAGAAATTCTATTTCAGCCGTAACTTCGGAAATTTTAAATTAGTTTTGAATTTACCAAGTCCAAACTTAATAATCATTTCAGTTATCACTGTTTTGGGGCTGTTGCTTCATTAAAATCAAAGTATAAGCAACTACCTATGAATCTGTGGAGTAATAAGTTAGACACATTTGCAAATAGTTTAAAATTGCTCTTTTAAATGGCCAAGTAAAAGAATTCAAATGAAGTTCAAAGGGGGTTTACCAGTCTTAAATTCTTGGAAAATTTTTCTGGCTGTTCTTTAATACAGTGAAGTTTATACTCAGTAGAACAGGTTGCAAAAATAAATTCTTCCGTTTTGCATAAAGCCATAAAAAGAATAAACACCAGCATTCTGGTTAGGAATTGATCAGGTGGTAGTGAATATATAGCTATTTCGTGTTACAAATGAGATTTGTGTAGTTGTTTCTTTCAGAGTAACCTGAGCTGTGTGTCTTTTCTGTGATAGATGTGCCTGAGGTTTCAGAGGGGGCAAAGTTAAGAAGCATTTGATTATTTCTAATGAAAAAGCACAAATCTGCTCTCACACACACACACAATGTCTGAGCAATTTTGAGATGCACTTTGGACTCTTCTCTGAAAGCAACAGAGAAGCCAGCACTCTCAGCAAACTGCAACCTGTTGATGACAAGCACACAGCCTTCCCCTACTGCTGCTGCTTGTAATGCAGTAAATGCAATGATTTATATCTCGGACCAGACAATACAAAATAGAAGTTCCAAATAGCAAAAATAGTAGCAACTAGCACAGAACCAAGTCCAAATATGAGTTTTATTTGAACAGATTGGTTCAAAAGCTGAAAAGTTTTGTAAAATATCTTTTTTTTCTGTGAATAAAGCATAAATACAAAGTAGTGCTAAATTTGTTCTACACTTTGTTCACTGTGACTTGTCCTTCCAGCTCTACATGTAGGTTCTGCCATCACAGAAAAAGTGCTTTTTGTTGACAATAAGCATCAATGACAGATTTCTCTGAATCACTGTTGAATGCCACTTAAATGCTGGTGATACAGCAGCTATTCAGTATGGTTATAAAAACCATGACTGAGATTTGATTCCTCTCATAATGAGGTTCAGATGTAAGAGTACATATGAGTTTCGTAGCAATACATTTTGCTAATAGAGAAAGGAAAAAAAAAAACATAACAGAAAAGAACATTTTTAGGTTTTTTGGTGACATGTAAAAAATTCTCTTTTATTTAAATAGATTAGTGAAATTTCAAGTTGTTCACCTCAAATTTTTGTATTTTGCTTTGTTTTTTATTTTGAGGGCTTTTAAAATGTACACTTTTAATTCTTTTTTATCTAATTTTTGAGCTCTAAACCTTTCAGGTTTTATGCTTTTGATTTGTACCCACAAGAACTGGAAATATATATAAAACAGGCAAGTATTGTAAAATTTCTACATCCCAACAGCTGAAGCTTTAGGAGAAAACACCAAACATTTTGAGATTTAAAAAAAACCTCTAGGTATTATCACCAAAGTTATGCTAAGAAAAGTAAAATCAGTTTATAGACACAAATGGGTGAAATGGTCTGCATATGGAAATTGTTTTGAGCCTTTTGCCACTGAGATCACTGAAGGCTGAATTTTATTCTCTTAATCCTTTCCCTGTCATATCCAGGGTTTATCTGCTTGTCCCACATCTCTGGATCCTCATGTCTAAATGGGAATTCTTCCATCTGATCAATGGAGAGTCAGTTTAGAGAGAGAGAGAGAGGCTGGGCTAATCCTCAAAGAGGCGGCAGAGTTGTTATAAAAAATAAAATTATTCTTCCTTGTCACATAAGCTAAGGAGGTTTAAGTTCATTGATCAGAACTCAAAGCCATCAAAGTTTGTGAGATGTAGAAGGCAAAAACAAGGTGTTTGTAATAAAAGTGTAATTACAAATGGTACTAAAAATGATGGATTATTCTTACCTTGCTGAAATCCTGGTTTGTCTGTGTTGGGATCTTTGCAACTACGGATTTCTTTGTTGGTTACTTAAATCTCTGCTACTACTCCAACATAATTTTTACCCCAAACTGGATCTCCAGAGAGTCAAAAAAAATTCTGAAATTTTGTTCTTTCATGTGTTAAGAGATTTGATAAAATACAGCATCTTGAATTTGCCTAGCCTGTAGGAGTAAGATGGAAAACCAAAAGGTTCAGACAAATACTTTTGTAAAAGACATATGATACCCCCAGCAAATAGTTTATGCAGAGGTTTTGAATTTTAATAAGTAATTTTAAAGTTTTCCATATAATCATATTCATTAAAAGTTGAATAATTGAATTATTAATAGTACTTTGGGATTTTGCATTTTTTAATAAAATTTTTATTTACTATGTTTATTTTTTAGGTGCTAAATAATAGGTGTATTAATTATTTCTGTTGTTTTTGTTTGATCTGTTTTCTGACATTTTATAATAATAGATTTGCTTTTTTGATTGCAGTTTTAACATGTTGATTTTAATCAACTTTCATTTATAATCCAAGACCTAATTCCTTGATGGTTGTTGTTCATCCATGTTGTGTTATCCTGTAGGTAGTGTTGGGATAGATTTTACATCAACACACATCACCTTATGTTTGTTTCTGTTGAATACTGTTCGTTATTTTGTTGTACAGTACTTCAGCCTTATTAAATCCTGTAATTTCTGATGCTGAGTCCTATCTCAAATTCATAAATAATTCAATTTAACCCAATTTTACTCATCTTAAATTTTCTTATCTTCCATCTTTTATCCCAGTGTTTCTGTATGCCATTATCTTCTTTTTTGTCCTGTGGAAGACCAATTTCTCTGTGCATTAGTAAAGATTGCTGTTTAGTGCCTGCTGAAAGTGTCATTCAGTGATACAACTGGTGATTCAACAGGCATTTAATTTAGACTGAGCTGGGATGCTCTGCTGCCTCCCCTAATCTGCATTGAGTAGAGGCTTCCTTGACTGTAACTGATCCTTTGTATCTGTTTACCCTTCTTGAAAAGGGGCACTTTCATGCAGATAGGTAAATATAATTGTGTTTGTTTTGACCTGTCTTACACTTTATTTATTGTTTAGGAACTGCGATGCGGTGGAATATTCTTAAGTAGGATAAAAGACTCCAAAGTATTTATTTAATGTAGCTCATCTGAGCATAAGTAGTCTTCACTTTTTTTTAGAATGTAAGCAATCTTTTTTAGATTTCCATATTTGCATGAGTTTCTTGTTTAGAAGACCTAACTTGTCTGATAATACGGAATTATGTTTATGTATCTATATATTTATAGAAAATGATGCTTGGAAAAGTAAAGCTTTTTCAAGTGGAATTGGAGTTGTTCCACACAAAATTCTTAGCAGTCATGGATGATCTAAAATTTTGTAATGTTCTAGTTGAACTGAAATCAGTTATTTTGCTGACATAATTCAAATAAATATTGAATTTGAACTCAATTAGAATTGTTTTCCTAGAACCTCAAATGTCTTGTTTGTTTTCTTTCACAATCCTGAAAAAGATAAATTAATTGGTACACCCCATATTAAAGGGTAAATAGGATTTATTCACTGACTAAACTGAGATACACTGATAATTTTAACTGGGTTTGTCTGTCTAGAAATTACATCTTTGCCAAATAGCATGACTGAATAGCAAACCTCCTTCTCTCTGTTCCCTTTTGAAACATTAATTAGTATTTGAACTCTGTTAAGTTCATGCATAACTATTTCGATTTATCCTTTCTATTTAGACAGATAAGGATAGGAAAAATACTGTTTTATTTACCTGTTTAACATGCAAAGGACAGTTAAACAAATGAACAAGTAATACACTCATAAAAATATTTAAATAACAAAAGACTCATGAAGAATAAGATAGCAGGTCAAATATCCAAATGCATTACGGAAAGATATCATAAACTGCCTTTACAAAACCCAACTGCAGATGCCTGTAGTGTAGACTTCAAGATATGAGAACAACATTTAGATACTCATTATAGCCAATGGAAAGAGATAGACATTTATAAAAGAGTGCTTATCTCAAATTTGATAGAGATGTCTAAACTGCTTTTGGTGTTTCTGG
The DNA here is from genome assembly GCA_013397245.1 of Thryothorus ludovicianus. Classification (NCBI taxonomy): domain Eukaryota; kingdom Metazoa; phylum Chordata; class Aves; order Passeriformes; family Certhiidae; genus Thryothorus; species Thryothorus ludovicianus. The sequence goes on along the minus strand of VZTB01013354.1, from coordinate 56,462 downwards.
ATGTCTGAGAGTTTATAGCTCTTTGAGCTGGTTTGTGATATAGCTCTACATTATGGGACTCATAATTGGCACCCTCTAAGGCACAGAGAATGAAATTACTTTAAGGGGATTTTTTTTTTTTTATTATTAATCACTTTTCTCCTTGTAACTTTTTGCACACACATGGAATTTTGTTGGTATAGTTTGATATGATTTAGAAACTTGTTTAAGTTGTTGCATGGTTCATCTACTCACAACATTACACTTGCATCATTGCTTTCAAATGAACATATATGTGCTCAAATAATTTATCATTAGATCTTTACCTCTCTGTCTGTTAGAGTTATGTTTCATAGCCAATTAAAAATCAAAATGGAAAAGTGTACATACGTTCAAAGTGGCACATAGGTGGAGGGGTATATTAATTGAGCTAATTTGTCTCTGAAATACTAGGTTAATCATATTTGTTATGCTTATAATGCTTGGAAATCAGAAAATGATTGCTTAATTGTAAATTACATATTGATTAAAGCTCACGTGTTGTTTCAAAGGATGACTAATTTGCATGGTATACCATTCTGCTGAGAAGACGTTCATTTCTTTGAGACTTTGGAATGAGTTTTTCCAACAGATGTTTACAGCACGCTTAGAAGTTCATGAGTGATTTTATTTGAAAATGCTTTATATATTCCTTTAATGTTTTTCTTTCAAATATTTTCACAAGTTGCTTACAAAATTACAGAACCTGATACTTTTTAGTTCAGTGTGTGAAAACAAATACAAACCTTCATGAATATCTACTGTTTGAGAATCAGCTAGAAATTACGACAGCTTTGAAACAAATGGTCTACTTTCAGGTTGACAGGAAGAAAGTCTGTATTGCTACTCTGTTACAAAAAATAAAATTCAAAATCACTATTGAATGCAAATTCCTTTTTCAATGCCGTGCTGGTGACTTAGAGTGGAAATAGGTTTAGTTTTCAAAGTGTACATTCATCTTAATGTTAGATTACATAACCCTGAAGTCTGAATGTTGTATTCTTTTTTCATTGTGGTTAAAGAAAATCAAAAGGGTTTTGATAAAACAAATTTTATCTTTTCACAAAGACATAAGTTTTACTGACCTCACCCAATTTTAACATGGAAAGTTGTTACTTAGCAGACAAAAATAAAATAGCAATGTTACTGATAAATAATCTAAGTGCAATTGTCAGTCTATAAAATGTATCTTCTACAAAAACTAGATTCTGAGCCAAATTCCATCTTCTAATTTAGGAATGGAATCGCTGATGGCATGTCATTTCAGATAATTATTATCATCCTCAAAGTTAGTGTGAGTATTTTTCTCAGATTATGTGTTAGGATTTCCATTGATTTAATACTGTGATGTTTTTAATTTAAAAAATTATGTAATGATACAATACTAACTACAGAATTGAATCAGGAAAAATCCATAACAATATGTCCAAATAAGAATATGTCAGTAGTAGAGACTTAATGGAGGTATTGGGATTGTTGTGTGCCAGGGAGTGTGACAGAGTGTGTTGGGAACACAGGATCACGGAAGGCATTGTTTAAGTGCAATCAATATGCTAACTAACGTAGACTAAAACACACATAATTATTTTTGTCTTACAGTTAAATGAAAAAGTTCTTGAAGATATTACTTATAACTGGTCAAGATAACACATAGGTTTGTGTCTGAGTTTTAGCCCCTTTGTCTTCCAGTTTCAGAAACATTTGCAGTTAAAATTTTTGTTTTATCGTTTCAACGTGACCTAACCTCTGGTAGGACCTGTAGGGCAGATCAGGGATCAGTGGCAAGTGGAAACATGAACATCTTAATGGAGTGGTAGTACTCAAACTTGGTAATATTTCTGCATATTGTCTGGATGTTTATTGAGATGTTAGTAAATTAGTATTCTGAGTCACTTCTTTAAAATGGTACTGCCCCAATACACTTATAAGTGTTAAATTTTTGTTAAAAGAAAACAAAACAAAACAAAAGATCAAATTGAGTTTAATTCCATAACTTATCTCTAGCCATGTCATATTTATCCTTCAACTGTTTTTCTAGAAGTGATGTTGCTTTTAAAGAATCAAACCTTTTTGTAGGACTTATAAGTGTCCCTTTTTTGACCTTTACTTTGATAATTCAAAAGAAGATTGAAAATGGATTAGAAATGCACAGACAGTAAATTAAAATAATTTTTAATAACCTCTCATCTTTATTAGATATGTAAAAAAGCTATTGCAAATCAGTCACAAAAATTATTTGCTTGTAAAACTAGTATTTAATAAACAATATTATATCTTATTGAGTTTAAAATCTGCAGCTTGCAATATTTTGGAAAAAAAAAAGTAAACCTCCTGTAGTCACACCATTCTCAGTTTAACTGCTTAGCATATTTGTATAAAATAAATGAGTTAGTAAGGATCTGAACTGGGATGAAATTAAATGAGGAAAGTATTTTGCCTTTCTTGAAAGGTTCCTAGTTTGGAAACTGGAATAGCACTAAAGTGAAATTTGTCCTGATTTTGTATTTGGCAATTTCCAATGCATTGCTCATTTGATTTTTTTTTTTTAAGTTTACTGTTAGTATTGCTTTTGTTACATTTTTGTAAATTTCATAGTGAGTCCATGCTTAAAAATACGCTATTTTAATTCCAAAGAAATTTTAAATATATTTGAAATGCCTCCTGTTTAAAATTTAAATAAGAGTTTATTAAAATACATTATTCTTGTTGTTGTTATTGTTAGATTTTTAATAAGTTTGGATTTTATTCTTATTTATATACTAATAAGCATATACATAGTTAAAGATAGTTATAAATAAACATGCATTTCTTTTTTGAGAGCTCTGTATTTAATTTCTGAAAGGGTTTCTCTAAGTGCTAACACTTTTTAAAAAAAACCCTTTTGTTAATAAAAAGAGATTTTAAAAACTCCAGAGGTCTGTAGGGAAGTATTTTTATTCTTACACTGGAATTTGTGTGGGCATCTCATAGTGAACATAATATAAGCAGTGAGAAATCCAATCTTTCCAGAGAAAAAGAAAACAGTGTTCATAAGTATTTAACATGCATTCCAAAATAATTGCAGATGCCAACTTCTTTTGGCATTATTCAACTTCTCTTCAAACCAGTATAACAATTGTTTTAAAAGTCCTAAGTATTAATCTGTAAATGTGGAAGGGTTTAACAAGCTTTCTTTCATTGTTCTATCAGTATCTAGGGGTGAACTTTGGTTCTGATTTGTCTGGGTGGTGTATTTCTGGATGACCTAGAAAGCTTGTAGGTTTTTAAAGCCAGTGTACTCAGAGTTGAATTTAAACATGCGTATTAACCTTTCAAATAGACTCTAAAATTTTATCAATACATGAAAATTTTGATGGGATACACAAAAGATTTATTGGAAGAGAAGCAGCTCAAGTCAAGAAAATGCAAGTGAGGCAGGACCTACGCATGTACTCGGTACCATTTATCCTATAGATAAATACCAAGTCTTAAGGAATTCTCTCTGCAAGATCCAAGGAATACTGCAGCACTTCAAAAAAGAATGTTTTTAGAGAATTTCTGCCCCTTAACAGAACTTCATGTGTTAAATACTGTAAACACTCACCTGCCTCACCAACCCAACAAAAATGGTAGAAGATTTTGCTCACTGTTTTGGGGGGTTAGGTCTTTACTTATGACCTCATCAGCCAAAAGTGAAACCTTTCTTCGTGCCCTAGAGGCCCCCAAGAACTCATGTTTTAAATTTTAGATCTGCCAAAATTATTTTCCTCCCAGACCTGGCAGAAGAAGATATCCTTCAGTGTTTGAGTTCTTCCTCTCTGAATCCTTGCTTAAAGCAGCAGAAGAAGTAGCACTGTAATTTTGCACAGTGTAATACAAACATGAGGTAAAATGGTTAAGAGATGAAAACACTTCCTTAAGAAGTGGATTTAAAAAAGAATTTTTGAAAGGAATTTGAAGTACAGGTTTTGCTTGGATAAGATAAGAAAAAGGAAGGCTTAGTCAGTGAGCATATGAGTGAGGAATGTGTTTATGCATATTCATTTCAAAATCTGTCTATCTTAATTAGCAACTGCCACAAATCTATTAATTAACTGTTTTTTGTTATTTCTGAGGACAATCTAGGTTGTGGGAGGTAGGGCTGAATTGCCAAATTTCATCACAGTTGTGTAATAGTGTTCAATAGAGTCTAAACCAAGGTTTTGTGTGTGTGATCATATTGAGATATTTGGAATCAAATAAGCCTTTGTACCTACTACTGAAACAACTAATCTCCATCAGGAAAAAGAACAAGTTATTTTTAGATTGATGTCCTAACCAATATGTCAATATGACGCCCAGGCTGAATTTATGCTTGATAACTGTTATTAGCTGTTCCCTCTGTCCCATAGTCATATATTGCTATTCAGCAGCAAAGGGCATGTCTATGTGCACATCTCCAAAGCACGTGCTGGCTCTTGACCAGCTGGGACTTAGCAAAGGCAGAAGAGAGGACAATTCTCTTACAAAAATGGGATAGAATAGGAAAAGAAAACGAATTAGGGAAGAGGGGCAGAACTTAAAATAATTGCAACAAAAAGGGAGAAGAAGAACATTTTGCAGGAGAAAGTTTCTGTACGCTTTCTTTTCAGGAGATACCCAAGCTTTGTTAGTTTTGCTGCCCACAGAAAAACCTGATTCTTTCATCAGAAGAGGTCTAGCACTTTCTGTATGCTGTATCTCTATTAGAAAGTCAATCACATAAATAACAAATCTAGTTTTTCTTTCTTCTTCTCAGACAGATCTGTCTATTTCTATGGATATATATCCCTATATATTCATAACCTGTATTGCCTTTCTGAGCCTCTGTAATGCAACTAGCCAGCCATGGGCTGTATGGGCTTAAGGCCACAGCTGGGCTGTAATAAATGGGGCAGTCCAATCCTCTTAAGGCTACTTGCTCTAAACTACTTTACTGAAGTAAAAACCCCTGAATTCTTAAATGTAGAGAAAATACTAATGCAATTTAGATTTGACTACTGTCAAACTTCCCAATTGTACAATCACTCTCTAGATGCACTGCCTCTCATGGAGAAAACCAGAAAATATGGGTTATTAGATAGCCATAAACTTTTCCTTTTGTTTATGTTATTACTTCCTCAAGAACTTCTGGCACATGTTTTTTAAGGCCATATTTTGCTTTTTTCTCTGGTTTTTGTTGAGTTGCTGTGTGAAAAGATGGATAATCCAGTCCTCCTAACTTACTCGGGCTCATCACATAGTGTGGGTAGATCTCAGAAACTCTTGAAACATTTTTTGACTTCCTGGATGCTTTAACTTCCACTTGAAACATGAGATCTCTTTTAGAAAGACATGAAAGATTGAAAGATTTGAAAGTGTAGTACTAATAGGTTATTTATTTTCATTATTTAGAAATAAAGAAATGTGACTTTTACAGGAATGAGTCAAGTAATAGTTTTCTACCAGTGATTCCTAAATGCTTTTTTCAGCTAAATTAAACATCTGTCTACTCTAAAGTATCTTGTGTCTTATAGATACCTACAGCTGGTTAGCAAGTTATCTCTTAACCCTTTGTTACATAAATGAACTGGATTATAGTTTTAATATATCAATTTGAGAGGTACATTTTAGCTGTGTGAGGCTCATATGAGTTATACTGAGAAAGATGGGCCCATCTGTTTGATTGATATTTCCCATTGTATCAAGGCTGAGGTCATCTGAAAAAATTAATCTCTGATTTACAATGGAAGTAATAAATTTGGGACAATAAAAGTTCTTCAGAGAACCTACATTGTCTGACAATTTTCCACTTAGAGTTTTCAAGATCTATGTATTTAAACAGTTTTAATCCATGTTATGTAGAGTATTGATTTTGTATGGTGCTTGAAAATGTCATGCAAGATTAAATCTTATAGCAATCTAAGTGTACTATGACAATGCAAGTTAATGTTATTAGCTAAACTTCTTGTAGCATAAAAAATGGTATCAAGTTTAGTTGACAAGACTTACAAGTGAATGAATTACACTACCATTTCTTAATTATTTACTCCTCAACCATCCTAGAATTTATACTTGCTTGATATCAGCCAACCTGTAGTTTTTCAGGATTGATCTTCATAAACATGAATGCAACATTGAGATTTTGCAATTCTCTTAATCTTATAGTGTATCCCTAGATTTGTTAAAACCCAGAGTTAATTTTTCAGTGAATTCCTTTTGCTTTAATTGCTGTCCTTTGGCTTTTACACTTTTGGGGTATAAATGATCTCTCTGGATTTTAATAAAATATCTTCCTTTCTCCCTAAATGAGATTTGCTAAATGCGTATTCTTTCTCAATTAGATTTAAAGAATTGGTAGTTATTTTCTTAAGCCCTAATCGTTGTGGATTTTTATTAACACCTTTTAGGTTTCTCTTATTTATATGCCTTTTTGTGGCATGTTGATCCTGGGGGGACACCAGGTGCCCACCATGTTATCACTCCCTTCATCAATTGTACAGGGCAGAGGAAAAGATAATGACTGACTCAAGGGTTAGGATAAGGGATGGGAGACATCACTCACCAATTACCATCATGGACAAAACAGGCAAAACTTAATTTATTTTCAGTCAAAGTCAGAGTAAAATAATGAAAAAAATGCAACAACCTAAATCTTTAAACACCATTCCTCAACCCCCATGTATTTCTGGGTTTGACTGTACTTCCAAATCCTCCACGTCTTTCCTACCAGCACACAGAGGGATGAGGAGCAGGGGCTGCAGTTGTTCATCACATGTTGTCTCTAATGCTCCTTCCTCCTCAGAAAGAGGACTCTTCATACTCTTCCTCTGCTCACTGTGAGATCCATCCCACGAGAGACACTCCTCCACAAACTTCTCTCACTCTGAGTCCTTCTCGTGGGCTGTAGTTACTCAGGAACTGCTCCAGCGTGGGTCTCTTCTATGGAGTGCAGTCCCTCAGGAACACACTGCTTCAGTTTGGGTTCCCCATGGGGTCACAATGATTTTCTGCCAGCAAACCTGCTCCAGCCTGGGCTCCTCTGTCCGTGGGGCCACAGGTCCTGCCAGGAGCCTGCTCCAGTGTGGGCTTCCCATGGGGTCACAGCATTCTTCAGGCATCCACCTGCTCTGGGATGGGATCCTCCATGGGCTGCAGGTGGATCTCTGCTTTGACTCCTTTAGCACCTCCTCCCCCTCCTTCTTCTCTGACCTGGGTGCATGTTCTCCCTCCTGTCTTTGACTGCCATTGTTGTTGTGCAGCAACTTTCCCTCTTTCTGGAATACATTTTCCCAGAGGCACTACCTCAGCTGGTGATGGCCTTGGCCAGCAGTGGATCTGTCCTGGAGCCAGCTGTTTTGGCTCCCTTAGATGTTGGGGCAGCTTCTAACATTTTCTCCCAGGAGCCACATCTGTTGCCCCCCTGCTACCAAAACCTTGCCAACAAATCCAGTACACTTTTTTCCTAAAAACTTTCACTTTGGGGATCTGGCTGGTGTATGGCTGAGTCTGCACTTGTAGCAGTACCAACAGACCTTAGTTTTCTGCTTAGAAATCAAATATGAAATGTGCACACTTTTTAAATGAACACATCCAGCTTTTACATGCTATCTTTTCTGATCCTTAGCCTACAGATATTTCCCTAAAAATATGCGGGCAGAGGCTCCTGAGATTAAATGAAGCAGAGGCAGAAAAATCTCTGATTTAACCAAAATTCTGTAGACAATATCTCAGGTTTTATTAGTAAACGTTATGTTTTAGGAATGTAGTTATACTTTCAGCTGGTTTTTAAGTGCCATGGCACAGTAATACCAAAAGGATTACACTCTCTTATTCTCCATGTTTACTTGGTAAGGAATTTATGGCCTTCAGACATGGATGTGTCATTAGTATAAGGGATATCACTGTAAATGTTGAATTTTGAACTGATTTATTGCCAGGCTCCTTAGCTTGGCTATGCTGTAATTCTGTTAGAGTTGGAGCAAATTATGCCTGATTGCTTCATAAGATGAGTGTCCAGCAGTGAAGAAATCACTTGTGGTCCAGATTTGCACTGTCTGGATGCTGCTCCACCTCTCTGACCCAAGACGCTTTTTTTGCTCCACTATTTCATGAGAATTTTTTGATGGGTGTTTTTTTATTCATCAAAGGTAGTCCAGGATATTGAGTACAATATATTTAAAATTTGGCAAATAGAGAGGCCTCATTTTACTGAAAATAATGTTCTTTCTTTAAAGTAGTGAAATACTGTATTTAAAATTAGATATTCAGTGTTGGCTTTTCTTCAGATCAGATTTCTGTATTTTATTTATTAGCAAATCATTTAAATTAAAGCAATTTAAAATTGGATGAATTGTCTTCTAAGGTATAATGCTGACCATATCATTCCATTGAAAAGGGAGGAAAATCTCTAAACACGTAACAATTTATCTGATGAACTTACAACGCATTGCCTTACTTAACATGCTTACTGCAAGTGCCTGCTTACATTTTACATCTCATATAATCATTTCCATAATTTTCCACTTGAGAGTAAGGCAAATAATACTCAGTAAGCACTTATTAGACTGAAAACGGTGAGTCAAATTTATTTTATTATACAGATGACAGTTTCAGAGATACGAAATATTAGGAAAAACCACTTAATGACTGATATAAAAGGACAGTGCTGTTCTGAAACAGAACTCGCTTTTCATTGTTTTCCTATTTTAAAATTAAGAATGATATTGTGACATACTGCTTCTAAATGATACTCCAGAGTACCTATGGAACACTGTGTTCAATACTTTTTTCAATAAAGCAGAAGTCTGCCTTGATTTTTCTGCCTAATTAATTTGTGTGTATAAAAATGTTATCTTCTGAGTAGGCAAATTAGAAGTATACAATTGATTCCTGTTAGAATATAAATGTTCTTTGAAACATACTCAAGTTTTTAATTCTATTACCAAATGTATTACATAAATGTTTAAAACTAACCCTCTGTGTTGAAGATGAGTCCTGAGAGCCATGGAAGATTGAATTCTTTGGGACTTGTTGGAAATTAAACCACTGTAATTTTAATTGTGTAAACTTTTACATTAAAATTACTTCTGTTTCAAGAAGATGAATCTCTTTAGTCTTTTTTAATGACTGTTTGGGATGATGAAGGTCTGACAGTACCTTTTACTGAGAGTTTTAGTGTTACAAACTAATTTTTGCAGAGTACAGCAGGCTCTACTAATTTAATAAGATTTTGAAAAGTGATTATTTTTAGAAGTTCTGTTTGTGAACAGTGTGTTTATAGCCATAAAAAATGCTACATGTCCATAGCATTTTTAACTGCATGATATATCTGTACTAAATTTTTTTTCTCCCATTATTGCCCTCTCTTAGTGAGCTAAATGATCAGACACTGATGATAATACTCATTCCTACTTCAAAATCTTCTCTAAGCACAAACTATGTGTTTCTAATCAAAAAGATATTTCATTAATTTTAGAATTTTTAAATTATTGTTTTAGAAGTGGAAGCACTGACAATATAATAATTTTAAAATCTAATTGCTTTCACCTGTTAAAATAAGTAAAATACATGGTGGTGGAAAATACGTGTGCCTGAGAATGGAAAATAGTTGCACATATACCCTGAAGTATAGGACTTTCCTTTTTCTTTTTTTTTTTTTTTCTTTTCTGTCTGAGGGAAATGTCTGTCTGTTTTGTACAGCTATGTCCTCTCAAAAGTCTGTGTGGCTTTTGAAAGCCGACGATTCTGCAATGTACAATATTTCAGGCGAGCAGCTACTGCCGAGTAATGAGGCATGGGAGCAGCTGGTATTGGTTTATTTCAGAAGCTTTGTGTCTGATTCTATTAGCCTACCTACAGATATAACTGCTCTTTCCACTGCGATCTTAACATTGAACAAGTACTTCATAATTTTAAAATAGTTAAATGGTCATTTTTTGCATTTTGTTTGAAGTTTATTGTGTGAGGCTAATCAGTGGTGAAGTAAATTGTGAGTATGCTACTAAAAACTAAGGCAGTTCTTAACTAAGCAAAAGAGCAGGAACTTTTATAGAAAGAAAAGATGAATGTTTGTCATTGAACCCTACTGAATCTAAACAAAGAAAAAGATTACCTAATAGTCTTGCAATGCATTTGAAGTACAGTCTGCTATTTATTTGGGGAGTTGAGTGGAATATATGTATTAAAATATTTCAACAGCAGAAGTGGCATTTTCCAGTAGTAGATCTTAACATTACTAAATTACTGTATCTTTTCTCCCTAGTTAAGACTCATTATTATACTGTGAGGCAAAATAATTGAAGCTTTTTTTACTTGCCTGTGATGCATTTTAGAGTTAATTTGTATTAATGATGAATTGCCTTGTAGGGAGTTTTATTCTGGTTTATTATTATTTATATATTTTCTGTCCAGTTTGTGTAAGTTAAGTGAATAATAAAATTATCATTAAAACTTAATTAACATTTTAATTAAAAAGACTTAGTGACAGAGAGCTGACTTAAAGAGAAAGTCAAATTTCCCAAAACAAATTTTACCCCATGCACAAACTAAGTAATTAAAAATGAGAATTGAAAATACTGTACTTTCCTTATGCTGAAAAGAAAGTATATTTTTGGTAAGCCAATTGCATAATTGTCCCCTTTAGGTTGTGGGTACTTCTTTGTTGCTATAAGTGGACACTGTATGGATACAACAGAGTCGACCTAAAATGTTTTAGACATTATCACATGAAAGGTTTACTTTTCCTAAAGGTAGAAGGCACTATAACTGATGCTGCTTATTTCTTTTAATTAATATTTGCCTATTCTGTAATCTAAAAATTACTTTTAAAAAAGTCATACTTATGGTCCATCTAGATGCTGATGAATTGCATGTACCAATTAATGAAATATTGTATTATAGTTGTAATAATGAATATAGAGCCTAAGATTTAATATCTATTTGCAATAGATGTATGTAGTACTTTTTAAGACTTTTTCTTCAGTATTCCAACTTTTTCAGATACATTACTTAACCTAACTAGTTTTAAGGTGAAAATGTATGAGTTTATAGAGGAAAATCTATGGCATGGTTGTATATGAGAACAGTAGGTTTGAAGGGAGAGAAAATCATTACTGTTCTCTGTCCATAACACTTTGACCTTAGGATAATACACTCTTTCAAATATCTAATATGTAAAATTGGTAATAGTTTTGCTTATTTGTGGTAAAAAGTAACAAAATGCCTTTTCCAACTTGATTAAGTAAGGCAGTTACATGCACTTTAGTTTACAGTCAGAACATAATAAAACCTCCAGTACACAGAAAATTGGTGATTTTCAACACTTTCTGTTCAAGTAGTGAGCAATTTCTCCTCAGTAGAGTAATTGCACAGAATTTTTTTCAGCTTACTGTACTCAACCAGCACTTCCAGAGCTTAAATTTCTCTGTATGATGTGTTGCTTGTGGTCTTAGTGACCTCTAGTTTAAAGTCCTTAGCCCTAAGTCTGGTCATCCAGTGTTGATTGGTTTTGGCCTCATTCCACTGTAGGTGGTTTCAATAAATTCTCTCAGGCTTTATGACAAAAATCGTTCATAAAGTAATTGGGAGATTTCCTCAGAGCACTCTACATCAAAGGATGCTTAATTGTCCCAGCCATGCAAGAAGAAAAACAAGATGTGAAGTGCTCAGTTTAATTAGGGCACAACTTTATTAACTCAACTGGGAGCACTACCCAGCAATAAATGCAGGTCATTGTTCTTTCCTTGATCATTCGTGGTTTTGGAGGACTGCTTTTTGCTTTCTTTAGCCAGCTCCAGTGATGGGTACCTCGTGGTTCTTCCCTTGTACAAGGATGAAGGGAATATGTGAAATAGGGATTTGTCCCTTTGACATCACATACAGAGTCACATAGCTTTCCCTTGCCTGTCCAGTACCTTTCTCATAACTCCTTATTTAAGACAAATATTCAGGGAAAAAAACCTTTTCAGAAAAAAAATCAGCTAATACTATTTTGAAAAGGATATTCATGCAGTAAAAGAAAGAAATGAAATGTTATTTTAAGAGCAGGAAGATAGGCATCAAAAATGCTCCCATGTGTCTGTGCTGTTTTCCTCAGCATATCTTAAAAGCAGTACTTTTCTGCTGGTTCCTTAAGACATTCTATAAGCAATTTAAGCGATTTTATATATGACAGATGTAGGTAAGCTCCAGTGCAAGGCAAGGCTGCACTCTGCAAGATGTAGAGCAATGCAGTGTATGAGCTGAGTTTCTCCAGACATGGAGAATGAGGTGAGTGATACTTCTGGGAAGAAAGCAACTGCTTTGGAACACTGAAGGGATACAGAGGGCCTGTATGGGACTTGATTTTTCAGCTTCTCAGGTTGGCTCATATTGAATTTCTTATCAGGTTTTACTACCTCCTTAAAAAGGAAATAGTTTGTCCACAATTAGTAAAGCTCTTTGACCATGAAAAAACAAATTTTATCTGTTCTTACAAAGGATACAAAAAATAAATGCCAATACTTTCTGAGGATATTCCTGAGCCCTTTAAGAAGACAAAGTGCACCCTCTGATGTGGTACAGCTGTGCCCTTAGCATGCAAGGAACTTTCCAAATTCTACTTTTAATAAACAATCAAAATTTTATAGCAAACATTTCCTATAAACGCACAGTTTCTAATTAAAAGTTTGTTTTGTGGAAGGAACTCCAGGTGGTATAATTAGTGAAATATATTTTAATGATAAATCTTCCTTGTCCTATTTTTTTCTTAATAACAAAAGATGTCCTATGCATTTGAGATGCTCCCTATGGGTTGTATATAAGAGCTTGGTTAATTAGCTAATCAACTTACCCACCTTACCTTTTTAAATGTGTCCTGTTTCACAGGTGTAATCTCAAATTTTATTTGGGATAGAGGAGATAAATAAAGCATTTAGTGCTCACTCTAGCCTGCACAGGAGAGAAGCTTTTGAGCTGTCCTTTGAATGTCAGTTTCTTAAGGGGCACATCATTCATGGCTCTCAGCCTCTGGTCAGACTGCTCCACCTCAAGCTATCCCCGTGTCTCATATATCACACCATTCAAAGCAGAGTAGCCTAGATGCTGGAGCTTGACTCAAATATTGTTACCTCTCAGTGTTTCTAAAAAATACCCCACTTGCAGGCTCTTAAGTCTCCCCTTTCCTACACTTGTGATTTATTTGGGTTTCTCTTCTGTTTTTTCAAAGCTGCAGTGAATACATAGGTTTTATAGAACTGATTTTCTGTCATTTCCTTTGCTTTATTTTGGCTTTATAGTTCAAATAGTTTTAAATATTTCATTCTAGTATGTGGTGAGCAGTGACCAATCTTAGAACTCTTCCATGTTTTCCTTTTTAGTTTCTGTCTAAAAAGATTTTTAGTTTCTGTTCTGGGTGTTTGACATTAGATAGTATTTCTTTCAAGGAAGGCAACTAGTAACCAAATGTTTGGGTTCATTCTTTTTACTCTGAACATTGTTAAGGGGGGGATAATTCTAGAAGTTCAGGTTATCAAAACACCTTACAAAATGAAACAAACAGTAATTGCTGCAAAGGTGTATCTGGGAGTATGGTCACCATTGGTGAGTGTAGTCTCATGAAAGAGATAGTAATTACTTGGCCCTGTCTGCCTCCCCAGATTTCTTCTCCCTCTCTTCCTTATTCCCCAGTATAGTTCTCAAAGTCCCTCCTTAGACAGTAGGTTTCTCTGAGCACCCTGAGCAGTGTAATGCTGACCAACATTATTGCACTTCTGCCTGCTTTTCCCACGGTGCAGTCCTATTGACTGCATTCTCCTGAGATCCTAAACCCTGTATTTTAATCCAAGATTTCTGGCAGCTTTGTCATCTGCTAAGAAAAAGAACAAAATCAATTGGAAAATCAGTTTGATCACCACCTTGAGCTTCTAGCTGGTTTTGAATTTTATTAGGTAAGTAATCTCTAAGTATTCTGCAATATGTGTATAGCTTACAAGGTATTTGTGGCTACCTTTACTCAGATCCTTAGCATTGATTCATTGGATTCAACACCATTACAAATGGTAGTATTTTGTATTTTATTTTGTGCTAATCTACTGTGAATAAGAGCTATGTATTGCTCTGTGTTGAAGAGCAGTACCTTTTTTTCTTGAGGCTTTATTTCTCCTCCAGATATGCACTAGCCTTATTTCTTCTGACTGAGAAAAGAGCTTCTGTCCCTGTAAACACTGTTGACATGAATAGAGTTACTGCTATTCCTGTCATGTCTGGTATTCCCAATTTACCATACGCTTCACTGGTTTATGAAGAATTGTACCAGCTGCTTTGGTGGAGGAAAAAAAAATAATAAAAAAATATATGTATAAGAGGATGTATATAACATATCTGCTTTTCCAAGTAGCTGAAAGATGACAGTGGATTTAGTATTGCTCTATACATTAACTTGCATAATTATGAAAAATATCTGAATAGGTGAATGCTCTTTTGGCAGAGTATCTATGCAAAATAAAGACAAATCTTAACAAATTTGTGAAAGAATGAAAAGACTAATAAATTATTATGCCAAGAGAAAAGAAGAAGCCTAACTCCTTACTGTTTAGGAAAACTCACATCAGGCAGAAGAGTAACAAGAATTATGAATGTACAATTGTTAGAGTGTATGTTGTGAAAATGTTTTCTTTTTATTGGTATTATAAGAAGTTGGTAGTAGTTACTCCATGTCAGGATGGTTTTTCATTTCACATTGATTGATAGACTCAGAACCTCTGGCAGAACAAGCTCTGGAGTGCTGAGGGAAGCCAAACATGGTGACGGATATGAATGCATGGAAGGAAACCTGAGGGCTTGAATGGTGTGGGAAAAGATGGTTATTGGAGAGGTAGAAGGAGAATTTTTACTGTCTGATGCACTGTACAGAGAGCATCACAGTATTGGGGGCTAGTACAGAATTCTTACAGGGGTCTCCTGCAAATACACTGTTTTCTCTTGTTTCCCTTTTCCTGGAGTTCAAATAAGAAACTAGTGTCCTCCCTTACTTTTTCATGGATTGGCCAAGAGTGTAACAGCTCGTAAGGTCCCTGCCCATGAATCCTGTCAGTCAGTGATCCAGAGGAACAAACACCAGCAACAGTAGTAGCACTTACTCCAACAGCATCTCTGAACCAGGGGTGATTTCCCTTCCCCTTCTCTGTTTTATAATATCAGTACAACTGCTTTTCCTGATGTGGATAAAGGCAAGATGGTTTCCCTCTTATTTCCCCTTTCTATAATTTTCTTTTCTGATGCAAGTAGAGTTGTGGAAGATTAGTAAAAGACGTTACCTCACAAGGTTTGTTTCCTCAGGGTGAGGGATGTTATAATTCAGGAAAAGAGAGACCTCTGTCTTTTCTGCAGTCCTGCATCAACCCTTGTGAGCCCCTTACAGTTGACAAACACTTGTTGCAGTATCAACAACATACATTACCCACAACAGAGGTGCTTCAGAAAAAAATGGGTATCTAAGAAAAACCTTGTTACATAGAAAAATCTCTGTACCAGAGCTCTGCTAGTATATCACACTGCTCAAAAACCACAACAGTACTGAATATCTAATGATCTTCAGTCTTTGTCAGTTTTAGGTCAAGTTTTCAAGATGTAGCTCAAATTCATTGAAGTGCATTTCAGAGATTCTTTTTAACTTTTTTAATTTTAACAAGAGGTAAAAAAAAGAATTTTTTTTTTTTTTTTTGTCTAATAAACCCTTTCATTTAGCTTTCTAATTCTGGCAACTGGATTTTAATATGTTTATATAATTTTTGGTATTCTAAGGTATAGACACCAGTCCTATTTCTTTAAAAAAAAAAAAAAGAATCCACATTCATGTTATCAGTCTGATGCCTGTGTGGCACAGCAATTGTGACAGAGCCTCTGTTTTGGTGGGTACAGTACCAACACCTATCTCTTCTTTTTCATTGAACTTGGAGCAACTTAAGGTGGTGGAAGCTCTGTCACATTTAGAGTGGCTTAGAAGGCCTAGAAGATATTGTTGACTGACATGCAAAATGATTGAATTGATCTTCTCCTTCAAAACTGGGCTAATAAAGCAACACACAAATCTAAGTTCCCCTTTCATAAAAAAAATGTTTAACTCTATGAAATATTCAGGAATGCATGTTTAAATAGGGGAGAAAAGAAAAACTAATTACAGGCTTTTTACATGAGAAAAAACTGAGATCAACTATATTGTTTTAGGTATAAGTAATCTGGATAGTAAATTCCTGAAATCTAATTATATTAACACTTGGTAAAAAGAAATTCAAGGAGATGTCACTTTTCTACAAAAAAAGAGTCATTGAAGCAGCTTCCATATGTTGTCCTGTCAGACCACAGTCTATATATAGACTAATATCATACAAAGATATTAATATTTCCTCTAATGCATAGAGCAGTTTCTTTGTATTTTCGGTGCATACCATTTTTAATTCTTGTTTAGTCATGTCCAGCTGAGAACCCTGAATGCATCTTAAATAAGTTTCAGAGCTCAGACTGAAGCCCAGTCATAGGTGTCTGCACTTGGAGTAGGTGGCAAAGTTTTGATTTGTAATGACTGAATCTCCCCCTTAAATCAGGGACAACTGGAGAGTGATTCTGCTTGCCCTTAGATAAGTGTAAAGGGTGGGATTTATTTGCCTAAATAAACATTTCTAGTGTTACTAGAGGTGTCTTTAGATACATGAAATGTCCACGGAGCATTAGCAGATCTAATGGGAGACCTTTGTCCTCCTGAACTGTCAGCTAAAAAATTGGGCATGGTATCCTAGGCCAGCTAAAATAACAACAGTTAAAATTTAGGCAACTAAGAACCCTTGTGAATGAGTTCATTTCTCTCCATGGACTGTACAGATTGTAAAAGCACAAATTCTTCTTGATTGAATAAAGTAATAGAAACTGAACATACATGTTAGGACCTAAATTTAAACTTTTTAATGTGAAGCTAAATCCTGCTTTTGTACTTGTCTTTAAAAATACTAAGTCCAAATCATAAAGTATTTCTCCCCTAGTACATAAGAGTATTTTAAATCTAAATAAGTTATTGTAAAACTGTCAAAACCTGTTAGAGGCATTTCTCCATGATGCAAAACTAAGGTTAACCTAAGAAAAAGAGATCAAAAAGATGCAACTCACACATCATTTTTTTTGTGATAAAGGGAAGAAATGTAAAGGAACAATGTCTTTTTTTGTTCTAGTTGTAATGGAAAGGGGTACAATCTGACTGAATTTTTAGGCAATTCCTGAGAAATACTAAGTTTTAAAGACAATCTCTGGACTCTGCTTACCTTCGGCAGGGTCAAATACCACTTTCTGATGAAGTTCTTTAAAAGCAGTATAAAGGAAGCTTCTATACCACCTCATCTGGACTTTTTCTTAGATAGGTTTCTGACCTTTCTCTTCCATCTAAAGGAATTGAGGTGATCACGTGTGTTCTTAATCTCAATGGCCAGCTTCAATACGTTGCCATATACTGTAGGAAAAAGGGAGATGTTTCCTGTTTCTTTTTAGATTTTGTAAGATTTTATTTGCCTCTTCCTATTATAAAAAATGTGGACTGTAAGCAATTGAAGATATTCCAGAATCTATGCAGAAAGCAAATAATAGTAAGGAGAGTAAGAGGAAACATGAGTACAACTCAGTATTGTTAAAATAGCTGAAATATGGCCAATCTGTTTTAAAATAATGTTTTATTTTAGACTTTTAATATATATCCTCTTTAGATTTTAGCATTAGGCAAGAATAATTTTGGGGTTGTGATAAGAATTCATTTTTCTGGAATGGTGGTTTCTCACTTTTGTCAATGTAATTTCTAAAGATGGCAGGTTCTACTGTTCCCTGTTTGCAAATTATGAAACGTGACTTCATCTATTCAGAATTACATTTAAGCCACATAATTTCTCCACTGTTTGGAAAGCACCTAACACACTGTGATTACATTCAGGAACTAGAAATAAAAGGGAAAGAATCACTTATTAATGTGTTCTTCAAAATTAATTCAAAGGGTCTTTTTCATAGTAAAGAAGTAACTGGATAAAAGATGAGACTAATGGAAAAGCAGAGTGAGAAAACTGGACAAAGGGGGAGAATGACATTAAAGGGAATACAGGCAGTGTAAGAGAAAAGAAATTGAATTCTAGGATCAACAAACAATTTCATATGCATAAACAAAGCTCTAAATAGGAGGTAAAACAAGAGGTAATGAGGTAAAGTAATGGAAATACTGAAGAGTAACCTGAGATAGACTTTCTGTTTTGTGTGCTGTAGACTACACAATCTGACATGTGTCTGGTTTAGAACTGTGCAACTTGGCGGGCTCTGAAGGGCAGCTATTGCTCTCATGACTCAGTTAAAATAGGTGGATGTTCTTGGGCAGGCAGATGGTTTTCCATAATATTTTCCAGGGTAGCACATAATCCCCCCCCAATGTCTTAATATCAGGACACTTATTCTTGCATCTCCAGGCTCTTGTCAGCTTTTGACAAAACTTACAATATTTGATCATTTTTTGAAAAAGCATATTGGCTTTTAAATAGCATCAGCTAGATCAATGGTTAGGAGGAATTTTTCCTATCTCTACATTCTATTATATGACATCAGTTAGAGCTTGAATATCACAGAATATTCAGCTAAGAGGTCTAATTAAAATCTTGTATAAATATTTGTGCAATGTAATGCAGCGGCATGTGTCAGTATTCTAACAATAACTGTAAACCAAGCACATAGGACTTTTTTGAGAATAACATTCCTCCAGAATATTTATATCAGATGTATCCAGTTTTACCACAGAT
Source organism: Thryothorus ludovicianus (assembly GCA_013397245.1). Lineage (NCBI taxonomy): Eukaryota > Metazoa > Chordata > Aves > Passeriformes > Certhiidae > Thryothorus > Thryothorus ludovicianus. The sequence goes on along the minus strand of VZTB01013354.1, from coordinate 37,674 downwards.
AAGTTCTGGGTATACTGGGATTTTTTTCTGATGTGTACTGATGGTATTCTGACTGTGAGAAATATCTCTGAGGAGGCTCTTCACTGCTGAGTTTCACACAAACAGGAGATGCTTGGGTTTATTCACTTGAGTTAACCCAATGCACATGTGAATAAAAAGTTGTATCTGCACCACCATGTCCTTGTTAGCTCTGATTGTATTGTTACAGCATGGGAAACACAACTCAGTGTTCTTTATGCTACAATGAGCTTAGTTGTTCACAGTGAGCTGTAGGAGAGCCTTTATGTACTTCTGAGCATACACAACACTGTTCCTTGATCGATGCTGTCAGATTGGTTGCAAGGGCCAAGAGATTTGCCTGGTTCTTTCACAGGAAGAGAACTATTCATTTTTTGAAAGGTATTTATTTACTTTATCTCAGCCCCATCCTTAATGTGTCTTGTATTTTTATGGCAACTTTTCTCGGGCAAAAATATTTCTCATGTTTTAGTCCATCACAATATATAGAGAGTCTCCATACACAGTTATTCTACAACTACTGCTGTGCCTTTTTTCAGTTGTTCAGAGTCTTTGCAGATGGGTGATGCTCTCTGGCATTTTGCCAGTTATAGCTGTGATATACCAAAAGCAATCTAGTGTTTTTTCTAAGGCTGACACAGCACCCATCACTCAGCACCTTTATATAGTGGTATTTTGATAAAACAGCTTTGTTTTTGAACATAAGGTTTAAAGGTGATGGCACCTATCTAGATGGAGGCATGGATTCATGCCCTTGGAGGTGGCTGTCTGAAGGGTCTACTGTCAGTCAGTGACTAAAGAGAACAAATATGTCAGCACCTCTTACTTTGGGGTCATATTTGTTTGCATTCCTGCCATACTTAAAGCATGTGGAATGTTTCAAAGCCATGAGAATAATCATACAGTTGCTTAGTGAGGTGGACAGCCACTACCCAAGTCTTGTGGGTTAACATTTAAATCTGTCAGATTAATGGGTCATGCTTGGCCACCATGACTGCTAAATATCTCTGAAAATNTGGCTCTTGTGTCCCAATCCAGTGTTGCAACCTCAGGCTGAACATTAGTGTGTGAAGGTGAGGAGTTTCTGGGAGGGATGTTAAGGAGCAGGGACACACACTGCCTGAGAAAGACCCAGAGGGAGAGACTTGATTGCTATCTATACACCTCCAAATATATTTTTGCTTCTTTCTCCTCTTTCTTTCACTTAATCCTTCGCTGAAATTGCTAAGATGCTAGCTAAAAATAGCTACCACAATCTAGAAGCATTTTGTGTACTAAAAAATAAACCCCAAATACCAGAGAGCAGCTGAGTCTTTCAAGGAGGTTGTGCCACCTACGAGGATCACTTTCCAGGACTGCAGGTTTTGCAGTTTAAACTTCTCTGGTAGGAAAAGTTTGCCTGCTTAATAAAGTGAGTTTTGGTTTTGGTTGGTTTTTTTTTTTTGGTTGGTTGGTTTTTTTTTTTTGGTTGGTTGGTTTTTTTTTTTTGGTTGGTTGGTTTTTTTTTTTTGGTTGGTTGGTTTTTTTAAGTAAATTTAAGAGCAGAAAGAAAATTGGTTGCAAGTGTAAGAAACAGATTGTAAATATGTGAAATATATATATCTTATTAGTGTGTTACAGCTGCCTGTGCAGGAGGAAAAAAAAAAAAGCCAAGAAACAGAATGGAAGTATTTTTTATTCTTAATGATAAAAGTAACCACCTTCAAACAAAATTAATGTAGAATATAGCATGTACTTTGAGAAAGATCTAAAGCCACATTTTTATTTACAACCTTTATTCCTTCTCCTTCAACTTTGTTTATTTCTTCAAATACATATTTTCCCGTAAATGCTTTGCAGTGTGTTTGCGAAAGTTATTAGCCACGTAATTCTGTATAATTGTTTGGTACCTTTAATGTCACACTAAAGTCATAACACTCAAGTATTATATATTTCAAATGGTGAGAAAGAAAACTGTGCAACTGTGCTGAGCTTAGGAAAACAGTATTCTTGCAAACAAATTACTGGAGGAATTAAGTTCCATATCTGAATAATTTTGTTCTGAAGTAGAGCTTTACTTCAAAAGTGTGACAGGGATGACATTTTCCTGACTAGAGAAGGAAAAAAATGCATGTTCTAAAACTGTTTCCCCCATCTTTTCTTATGCAGAGGTTTTATCTCCTGTTTAATGGGTAAACTTACTGTGAAGTATAGTTGCTTGTTTAACTTTACCCCTATTCAAGTCTTTGATTTTGGCAGGTTAGTTAATTCAAATAAAATTTGTGAAGTTAAGCACTTTCAAGAAAAGGCATAGGAGAACCTAATTTAACCTAGAGTGTCTCTTTTATTCTTCTGTTATTCATTTGAAGTGCCCTATCAGCTTGAACTGGCCAACTTCAGTCATTTTTTACCCTTTTATTTTTTTCTCTAATGTAAACTGAAATTCCCTGCTGTTCGTGGTATTTTAGTGTTTAGCATCATTTAATGAGCAGGTATCATTAAACTTAAAAGGTCCTTTTCTGTATATATCTGATTAGTTAGTGAAAGAACCAAAGAATTCCTCTAATTTATCTTTGCTTCCTTGTTATATTTTGATGTTGGCCCATTTTACGTTTCAGTGCCTTTTTATGAAATATGAAATTGTAATTTTGGTGTGAAAGTAGGACAGAAAATGGAAAAAATCTTTGGCACTGCTAAGATGTTTAAAGTACTGTATCTTGTTTACCAATTAACTAAGAGAATGTGGTCTGTTTTAAACTTTGATTCATATAAATATGTGTGTTTCTACACATAGAACTATATATAAAATAGATAAATATTCTAATATAAGTATTCATTATATGTACTTTGTCAATATACTTATTAACACCTGTCAGTAACCTTTGCAGCTGGGTTCAGTAAATTCAGCACAAAATTGTTTCTTCCTTGCACATCCAAAAATCCTATTGAACTCAGTAGTGAATTTTAATTTTTTTGCAAATACAAGATCAGGGTCCAATTAGTTGATACAAACTGTGAAATGGAAAAACTTAAAATGATCAGTTATGAAAACTGTACATGTTTGTATATTTAGGCTTGTCCATTTTCAAAAAAAGCAGTAAGAAAATGTTATTTGGTTTATAAAATTCATTTTTCCAGTATTTTACACTTGAAATCCTTCTTGAGAAGCAAGTCCAATTTAAGATTAGACTGTCATAACTGAAGGCTCATGTGCTCTTCATTTAAACAATGGTTTACTGGACCAGGACCATTGTTTATTCTACCAGTTTGTTCTCTTAAGATCTTAAAGGTCTAAATGATTCAATCAATACTGAAATGAATCATTTCCGTTACTGAGATATTTGTCTAAGGTAATTCATCATTTGATATAGATATTGCCATGTTTTAAGCAGTGACAGCTATGGTAATTGATTAATGCAATCCAATACACCATTCCAGTTTCCATTTCCCATTTTTGATGTGCTAAAAAATATTCCAGCATTTTGATTTTCTTCTTATTTTCTTTTATGAAATAAAATCTGGGAGATAGAAACACTGCGTGAAGAAAAAATAATGAGCGTTGAATGGAAGTAAAGGTCAGATATTATGTAGAAAGTTGCAGATGGCACTGTATGTCATTAACATTGCTAACATCTAAGAAGATGTAACAGTGCTGCCTACTGGTAAGATGTAGTAGTATTAAGGCATTAAAGTCAGTGTAGGGAAATTGTGTGTGTGTGCCATACCCTTTATTGCAACAGCAGTGTTCTCTAGTTTTTTAAGCACTGGTAAGTATTGAGAAGATCCATGGTTTTACATCAGGATTAATAGCACATTCTTACATGCATCACTTGAATGGAAACTGGATGCACAAAAACAAGAAGCCTAATTATTTTTCATTGATAGCTGTAAAATTCTGTCCTAACATAATTGTATGCATTCAGAAATCTTTGTAGTAGCATTACTTATATTATCTATAAATTGTTCTTGTTAATAGTGGTGTCCTGCTTAGAAATAAGATGCCAAATGAAAAAATAGTCTTTCACAGATTACTTGTAAGGATTTGCCTCGTAAAATGCAAAAAAATCTACATTTTTAATAGTTGTAAATAAGAATATATTTCAGGTGCAGATCTTATTCACAAAAATAAAATGACTTTTAAATAAACTCAGTGGTTTTACTTACAAAGATGGAGAAAATAAGACAATGGATCATGGAGATTAAAATTTTAAACTTTGTTGTCTTAAGTTAAACTATTGAATTTGTAATTATGCATTATTTTCAAAAGTAAGGAACTGTTTCAGCCCTTTGAGAATTAGAACCTTTTGTTGAGATATTGGAGGGAATTGTGAACTTGCAACTAGGTGTGTAGTCTCAGTACACAGATTGACATCCACACTATAGTAAAATTGGGGTATAAAGCTGGTGGCAAAACTCAGACCTTCAATATCCATGTCTTGAGATGTCATTAATAACAAATTCAGGCCAAGTATTTGCTTACATTGATGTAAGAAGCACTTATTTTTTCTCCTAGAAAAAAGCCCCACAATTGTTTCAGAGTTAAGAAATGGATGCTTTTTTTTGCTTTTTTTTTTTTTTTAACAGTGTTCCTATTTGAAAAGAGTCACAAAGGCAAAAAACAGGGGCCAGAGAAACAGTCTGGTATTCCTCTGGTAAGCTGCTTTACTCCAGCAGTGAGGAGTGGAACTACTGAGGAGTTCTCATATCATTTGTAGTTATTGATATGCGTGGCTCCTTCTTCCCTGATGTAGGGCCACTTCCTTGTGTTGAAATACCTTCCCTGGAGTCACAGACTGTAAGCCAGGGCTGCCTGCAGGAGCTCAGTATCAGTTGTGGAGATGACTCAGGGAGCTAATGATACTTGTTGCTAATTATCTTGTGCCACCCTGTCCTTGATTATCTTCAAAAAAAGGAAGAGATGCTATGAGGAACTAATTCTGATATCATCTACCAGGCTTCCACTTGAGGCATCTATTGAGATAATAGAACTAGTTACAGGAAAGACACTCCTACTTCTTGAAATCCTTCTTGAGATAAATTGTTTGGTTCTTGCTAATTAATAATGACAGTTTACTTAAAATATGTAAATCAAAGATGTATATGGCTGATAGTGATGCACAACTTTCTAGAGAGCAGCAGAAATGTAGGTATTTTGTAACTTCAGAATTATAAGTGAAATGTGAACATATAATTTTTTGAACAGGATGCTTGATCAAATATTAGTAACTTTCAAGAGGCAATTTTTACAAAAAAATATTCATTATATACCATGCAGAGTACCAGTCCTGGTTCACTTGGACATGTTTCATGCATCTCATGTCTGACTAGCAAAGGTACTGCTGTATGCCCTTGGATAAATATTCTATCTCAAATACAGTTTTACATGTATTTTTTTTAATTTACATTTTTCATCACTCAGGGGCAATACTTGAAAGAATATTGTCACCCATACAAAGAAAATTGAGTTTACTCCTACTTCAAATTTTTGACTTCTACTGAGAGCAAAAGGGACACACCTTTTTCACTCCAACTTCTCCACCCTTCTCCTCTCAGTGAGATTCCAGCCTTAATGGATAACATTTGTTAAATGCAGTCAGTAAAAGTTTAGGATCACGTTTATGTTTGATTTGCTTTGGTCTTTTTTTTCTTACAATTTCATCTGACTTCCAAATTTAAGCAATTGAGCCACATGACAAAAAAAATTCAGTACATAACATATTAACTGAGAAAGCATTAATAAATACTGTATAACATTATTATCCATGTATCCCAAGCAGGCACGATATGAAAACTGCATTTGCATTGTTGTAGTCATTTTTGTATTGTTCTTGCAGGACGAATACTGCAAGAAAAATTTTATTGTAGATTATGTAATAATGTGTCTGAAACTTTAATGCAGCCATATAAAAATGCAGTTTACATACAGCAGTTTACAGCAGTGGTGTGCTGTAGCATAGTGCACAACAAGTAGATAAAATACTGTTAAAATAGATTTAAAATCCATTCCAATATATGCTTTGCTTACAGAGGGATATTCTCTTTCCTCATGCCTTTGAAAGCCAGAGTGGAAGGTCCAAAATGCTGTCAGTCTCATTTGTTTTCTTTCCATCATGAGTATTGAGATAAAGTTTTACTCAAAAAAACTTTAAAACTTCTCTTTTGCATAAACTACATTCAAGGAGGTTCAAGAAAGAGGTTTCTACCTGCTCTTCTTATGGAAGTAGCTGAGATATCCAAAATCAGAAGAGGGTAGAGAACTGCTAAGTACTTTTTGAACTTCTTATTCTTATCTCTGTGGTATTTTCTTAAATTATCATCTCTTTCACTTGAGTACTAAATTGGCTGTTTTGTGGGTGTGGATATTTCTTGTATCTTCCAATGCAGGGGTAAGCCCATGATCTACCAACTAGATAAACATCAAATTGCGTGAAGATTTTTGGCCATAGCAGGATAACTGATCAAGCAGGTATATTTAAGGATGGTCACATAGATGAAGCTTATCAAAAAAGTGGGAAATCACTTGCAGATAAGAAAAAGAGCCCTTTTGAGGAAATAGAGAGCTTCAGGATACTTTAGAATGCAAGAATTGCTCAACAACATTGAAAAATATTAAGGAAAGAAATATGTGCAAGTGCATTTTATTTTGCTGTCAGCTATGTTTTCTAGTGTTAGGTGGGTTTTTTGAGTGAAGTAATAAAGAAAGGCTCATCACTAGGATGAGGCTTGGTTTCACCAGGATGCCCCTGCAGCTGATTTTTATGCTGTGTTTGGACTATTAATAAGATGTATCCAGGATCATCCCTACGTGCAGAGTCCCACTGCCAGAACAGCTGATGTCTATGGTGTAAATTACCTGAGTTTTCAAAGCAATTTGTAGCAAGATCCACCTGCTTATTTGGAATGGTTCCTGCAATGTTCTCTCTTCTGAACTGAGCCCACAGATTGTCTTGGAGACTAATAGCTGGCATGAGTGAAAAGCATTTCAAGAGCAATTTTAAGAGTTTAAAATGTAGGTGTTCATATTCTAGTGCTCAGGGGAATTTCTGGGAAGTATTTGATTTACTAGTACAGATCAAGCTGCCAAGTCCTTGGAAGTGGCAGCAAATGGTGACTTTGGGATTATGAATGGATCCTTGCTAACCCCAGAGGAGTTGAGAAATTAGGTAGAGCTAAGCATGATGAGCATTCAGATGAGGGACATCACCCTGGGCTTTCAGCTGTTACTACACTTCATCAAACTTCAAAAAGAAAGAATTCCTGTTGTCAAATTCCTGTTTCACTTGTGAGACATTTGTGGTGTTGAGAACTGTGCACTGCATCTTTTTTAATCTCTCCTGGAGATGTTTCATTTTTCATGAGTAATTAAGAGCAGGATCTCCAAGACAAATGGGATGTATTTGTAATGAAAATTCTTAAATGTTACTGTGGGATAGGTGGGGTGTTTCTTATGATCTCCTATTAAAAAAAACCCCAACAAAACTAAAACAAACCACCAAATATTATTTTAAAAACTCCTTGTTTTAAACCTACAGCAAAGCAATAATTTCTCAACATTGCAGAATGCTTGAAGAATTGCAAAAGAATTCTTTTTCAATCAGGAATATGCAATATATATTTCCTTTGTGAATTGATAAAAAAGAGATCAACATTTTCACCTATATAAGTTTTAAGTAAGTAGTATTTAATGTATCAGTTAAGGGCAAGGGTAAGCCCATGATCTACCAACTAGATAAACATCAAATTGCATGAAGGTTTGTGGCCGTAGCAGGATTACTGATCAGGCAGGTATACTGAAGGATGGTCAAGTAGATGAAGCTTATCAAAAAAGTGGGAAATCACTTGCAGATAAGAAAAAGAGCCCTTTTGTATGTCAAATGTCCTCAGTACAGTATTGTGATACACTTGAGTGGACTGTTTGCAGTGTGGCTGGTGGGAATAGTTGGAAGGTTTTAGTTGCAGACACACTTTGAATGCCCTGCTGAATCAGTTCATGCCAGGGTAGTAGATATTACATGAGCCACCAGGAGCTATGTGGTTACTTAGATATTCTTTAACACTTTTATTTGTCCTGTCAAAAATGGCATTTTGCAGAACTGCACATCACTTGTTCTAGGGTTTGCAGCTTTTTCACCACTTCTCCCTCTTTTTGCTGCACTATTGAAGAGTACCCTTGCAACTCTGCTTCATGCTTAATGCACTGCTCTCCTTAGCTTCTAGGCATAATCCCTGTGAGCTTTGCAGCTCTGAAGGGTCCTGCGTGCAATTTGTGAATCCCTAACTGCCTCCAGTGTGCGGAGCTATTGCAGTGCTGCCTCTCGGCGTAGGCACTAGCAGAACTTCTGGCACTGGGCTGATGTCTTTTCATCCAGGGAGGCAAAGCTTTGGATTGCTTTCAGAGACTTAGAGGTTTCAGTGCCACCTGGTATTTTAGGCACTTAATTGCTGGTTTGCAACTTGTCTGTGGGAACTGAGGCTGTCTTTCAAAGATGCTTTCAATGTGTTTGTGTTGTACAATGGAAAGTGCTGTAGTACATACTCATTCTGCCTGAGCTGGTAGTGATCCACATGAGTACTTCTGCGTAGCACAGCTGCGTGTCCGTGCAGAGACGCTCGTTTTGGTATTAATGCTGAAAAGCCCTGCTGAGTTCCTGAGCTCCATTCTGCAGCCTGCTTGAATGCTGATGGTTTGTGTTATATTTAACTGCAGAGCCTTTAGACTTCCAAGTGTGACACTATGGATTCTGAGGAGCTTCCATGTTCAAAAAATTTTGAACATCTCTTCTGTCAAATAAATACAGTTATTTTCTTGATAGAATTACTAATTTCTTGATAAAAACGAGAGAAAAAAATAAACCAGCCCTTTTATTATAACTTATGGCAAAGTATTTAATGAACACACACCCCCCAAAAATTAGAATCCAAAACTGGTTAGAAAGACTGTAAATAATACTATGGTAAGATAAGAACTGGTGAATCCTGTATCCTTCTGACATCTCTGCTCTTATTTAAATAATTATCCAAAGTACTCCTAAACAACATATTAATGCAGTCCAAGGAAGATACTAATTGGTTAGAAGTGTCAACACTAACAGTGCTAAAAGAGTAAGAAAACCTTTCAGCATATGATAACTATCTGTTCAGGGATGAGAAAATCAAGATTCTGTCACCATTATATTAATCTTAGAAAATGTATATATAATCTCATTTGCCATATATTTTATATTTTAATATATTACGTTTTATAATTTAATATTTATATATAAAGGTATCTGAGTACGTATACAGATCACAATAGAGAGACCAGTCACACAACCAAAAAATTAGACTATTTTTTCCTCAAAGTAAGTTAATGCACTCGAGAGAGGGTAAATTGAAATGCAGGAGCCCAGACAAAAGAGACATTGGGGTGAGGAAATGACAGTGAGGCACATTGCACTAGGTCTTAGGCCACCTTGTTTTTATTCCTGTCTCTGCTGCTAGCTTGCTACATGACCTTGATCCAATCAGTTCCTTATTTTATGTCTCAGTTTTTTCATCTGTTAAAAAATGGGGATAATGATACTGAATTGCTGATGAAAAATGCTTTTTAAAATGTGGGTGCCATTATAAGCAGAGTATCAGATCACCAGGTCGGTAGTTAATGGTTCATGAATTTGTAACTATAATGTAAAACTATGTAATTTGTAACTACGATTTACTACAGGTAAATTATTCCATTTAAATCTGAGCCTTGGTTTACCAAAACAAACATGATGGGCTTCAGTTTCGAAAGAGATTTTTTTTTTGGGAGGAGGGTTCAAATGACTTAACATATATGTATAATATGAGTATTAGATTTTGAGATGAGTTTTTTTGGATGTTTTTTAAACCATATCTAAAGCTGTTTGGAGCAGATGCTCCAATGCGTTGTGATAGATATAGTGTAAGAATGAGAACGAGTTACCAGAACAGTGTTATCTAAGTTGATATAAAGCTACCAAGGAAGCAGTGAATTATGTGATTTGCATGTCTTGTTGCAGCCTTATGCAGACTACTCAAAGCAATTTTAGCATAGACTACTGCACAAAGTTTGTCTTGGCTAATATGAAGGACATGATTGCGTGTGGAAGTTGGAGCAGTGATCTGAGTGCATGCAGGAAGCCTGGCATGTCCTTAACTCAGCAGAGCTGCTGTGCTTGCTGGATGAGTGTGAGGCGGTCTGTGCATGCACAGGGAAGTTCTGCAAACACTGCTATCCATCCTTTGGCTGTTGCATGCAACAGCTAGGGGTGGCTTGAGTGATGTCTGCAGTTCTTCAGGATATCCATTCGCCATCCTGGCTGTTGGATCATGGGCTTGTGGTGGAATTGAGGTAGAAAGAGCCCTCTGGAAATGGTGGATCGCTATGTTCCACTCAAAGCACAATTCACTGGTAACAGGATGATCAGGGTGTTTCCTAGTTGATTTTGATTCTGAGAGTGGAGATGTGTTGCAATGTCACTGCACTGTAAATGTTCTTTTTCTCTCATCTAATCAAATATTGTTGTGTTTCAGCTTGTGTTCATTGCCTTTTTCTTGTCACTGTGCACCTTGCATACCTTACCTTTGAGGGCCCTTGAAGACAGTGAAGGCATCCTTCCATAGCCTTCCCTTCTGAAGGCTGAACAAACCTACTCTTCTCAAACTCTCCCTGTTGCTCATGCCCCTTCTCCCCTGGCACCATGATGGTATTCTGGTGCACTCCTCAGAGTCTATCAGTGTCTTGTGCAGAAAAAAGCCTGTTGTACAGTCACATTCAACTGTGTGTCTGGACTCCACAGACCTTACTCTGAAAAGATGTTCTGTATCCTGGTGGCTCCTAACCTCGAGTAGGGGTTTTTTAACTGCCTGGTTGCAGTACTTTGCACTTGTTTTTGGTGAGATTCCACATCCAGTTCATCATTGTCTCATTCCTCTGAGCTACCTCTGAATAGCATACCCGTAGTGTTTCCACGTCCCTCCACACCCCCCAATTTGGGACCACCCATACATCTACTTGGGTGCATTCCATTCTATTGTCCAGGCTGTTGACCAAGATTCTGGGCAGTATTGGCCCCAGTACTGACCACTAGGAAGCATCACTAGTATCTGGCTGCAGTTGGTTTTAATGTAGCTCGTCTCAACAAACAGAAAAAAGCTGTGTTGGAACAAGCAGGTCTCAGCTGCATGTGGGCTGATGAGCAGAACAGAGATTCCATAGTGAATCTGCAGTACAGTTTCTAGCCCCAGAGAGCTCTTCTGCATATCAGAGATTACAGATCTCTCCACAGTGTGATACGGTCTTACCTCTAAGAGGCTTCAGTACAAAAATAGGGCAATTATCTAAAAGTGTTAGCATGCATAGACCTCAAAGATAGAAGAATAGGAAAAGAGTCTAGTATGACATGTAAACAGAGGAAATTACAGAAAAATTTGCCTGAATATCAATTAGAAATGATTACTGAGAAGCATGTGATTATATGATGGTGTGTTCTACAAGAACTGTCAGTGTTGTATAGTCAAAATCTTATTTTTTTTTCTCACATTTGCTGAGAAAGAGATTAGATAAATCTTTCTATATCATTGTGCTTTCTAATAATTGTGTATGTTTGGTACTTCTGATATATGTGGCTGTTAAATAAGTTCTTTGCTGCATTGTTACATTCTGGTTTTTTTGGGCTTCATACCAAAGTCTCTGCCAGAATAGACTGAGGGTGAAATACAGTGAAAGGTGGGATCAGAGGTGACCTGCTAAACGCAGATATGGATGCCAATTATCATTATTATATATCTTTGTTTATGGAATATATTTTCTGGCTTTTATATTCTTATCACAGTGTAATCTGAATAGCTTTTTGCAAGATTATATGTAATTTATAAATCCTAATTCTTTTCTCCCTAATGTGAAAAGAGAAAGGAAAAATGCTATTAGTCTAAAAAAAAAAAAAGAGGTTTCTTTTTTATGACTGGACTTTAAAAGTAAAGGAAATCCACATTCCTGCCCTAATCCTGTAAGAAATCCCATTATATAGTGGCTGTAGGGAAACTTGTAGCTCCTGAGTGTGCTGATCTGATGCTACTTGGGATAGAAATCTCTGTGATTTTAATACTGCATGTACTCCAGATACTTTACTCCACTAAATCAATATAAGTTTGGTGCAGTAGCATAATCTACTTTACTAGTTAAGGTAAAAAGTTAACCTTTTACATATATTTCCCTGCTGTTCTGTCTGGTGGCATTCTTTTCTTCTAATGCTTTCCCTATATACTAGCTCTTGTATTTATCGTCATTTATTTAAGTTGCCTTCAAATTAACACAAAATTAGCTAAACCCACTTCGAAGCAAAGTGTCTGGCACTCTGTTTCACTGCAGTGGAGTGCACCTGTTTACACTAGGCCACAATTTTCTCCAAATGTCTCATTTAAAGAAAAACATTAATGATAATTTCAACTACTCTCATGCCAAATTCTGTCAAAACATTTTTGTTTCTGCACATCATCATTATTCGTTTATGACTGCATGGCCGTGGGAAAACCTTTTCTTAGTTAATTACAGACATAGAGCCTGCAGAGGGAGCTCAAACCCTTATTTATGTGGGCCTCACTAAAATGGCATTTTTTTTCTAGAGACAGTGGAGAAACTTGTTATTTGAATATATCAGAAATTTATCCTTCAATGTGTAAGGCTTTTTTACGTGGAAACTAGGTATTTTGGAGATGAACATGAGAGTAAAAGCCTTTTCGAAGCGACTGGAAAGAGTGCTGCTTTCTGGGACTTGGTAGGTGGCACTGTTTGAAATATCCTGAGCTGTAGCAGCCAGATCTCCAAGACTTTCTTTTCAGTCCTCATTCTGGATGGAAAATAGCTTCAGTAGGTCACTGTTCTGTCAGGTCAGAGCCAAAATAGTGCAGGAGACCAGATCGAACTCTGTGAGTTGGAGCTCAGAGCAGGAATGTGGAGCTGAAGTAAATGAGGCCAGGAATAAACTGAGGAGGCTGTTACAGAAGTTCTTTAAGGAAGGACAGAGAATGCTTAATTTTGGGTGGGAGCAGATGACAAAACTTGTAGTTGAAGGAGATTTTTAAGCAAAATGGATTTACTTTGCTGACTGCAATACATTTCATTGTGAATGTCTGGAGAGGAGAAAGGTACATAAATACCATTAGAACAAACCAGTAACATTGCAACCTACTGTTTGAAAAAGTAAAAAGAAAAAAACCCTGGCATATGTAAAGCTAGCAAACAGATGAATCAAAGTGATGGTTATGTTGGGAAGGATGATACTGTGCTCCTTTATCCTCCCCTTGGCAGGTGGAGGCAAGGGCTGGGATTGTCCAACACCATGTCCCTGTGCTGCCCCAGGGAGTCTCCAGTTGTAGAAGGCCGCTGCCCTGAACTTGTGAAGCATATTGAGCCATTGAATCTTCAGTCCCTTTTCTTGAGGATTAAATGAGAAAGGACTACGTTGTTTTCTATCCTATCATACATTTTGGTTTTGGAAGAGACAGGAGTGTCTGTGTAGCCAGAGCCTGGGAACCTGCCAAACTTGGCTGCTTGTCTGCAAGTTTGTTCTATTTTCAGAGTCCTTTAATATAATTAAGGATGGATAAAATCATTTTAGTGGTACTGTTGGGGTTTTTTTGTGAAAATAGGTTTTCCCTATGATTGCTTCTTGTGCCACTGGCTGTGAGCTCTGGGACATGCTCAGAACAGCCTGAAAGAAGGATTGGTGTTTGTCACTGGCTGCTAGTTGCAAAGGTCTGTTAGCAACAAAGGAGAACTGGTGGGGTTTTTTGTGTGTGTTTCTGGTGAAATTGTAAATATTACTATTACCAGAATCACTGAGGCAGATGATGTATCAGTTCACACTGAAATACTAAACTGTGTTCTCAGGGGAAGGGTTTCACCAATCACTCCAGCTTCTTTCATATCTTGTGTATACATGTCCTGGTTGTGGCCCCAAGGGTTAATGTTTACAGTAGCTGGAGGGGGTGCAGCCAAGGCAAAGAGGTTATTCTGTACCACCTCACATCATTGCTGGGGGTGGGGAAAAGGAACTCTCTTCTGGGTCCTGTAAAGATGGCAGATGGAGTTGTCCAGTATTGTTTATTGTCGGTAAATCCTTTCTTATACTTCTGTTATTAATTTGTTGCTGTTACTGTTAATTTTCTTCTCTCATTGCTGTTTCCAGTAAATTATTCTTATCTCAACCCGTGCTCTTTACCTTTTTTGCCTCCAGTTGGAGGATGGGGCAGAGAAATGGCTCATGGTTTTGGTGGATGGAGAATACCATTCCTAAATCATATCAATGTGGTAGAGACTTTTTGAATTCTGTCTTCATGATGGCATAGATGGTCTCTCTAAAATGTAAATGGTATCTTTTGATATGAGGATTTTTTTGTGTTGAAGTTTTTTGGGGGTTTTTTTGGTTTTCTTTTTGTTGTTGTTGTTGTTTGTTTGTTTTGTTTTGTTGGATTTTCTTTTTCCCTCGTACTATTCATGTCTTCTTTAATTTGCTGGAACAAATTTTGAAAATCTCAAGTTCTTTTTTTGCTTGGAAAAAAATGAGTTGGTATAACAGGTTTTTTCTGAATGAAATACTGTTGATAAATGATTATTTACAAGAGCAACAAGCAAATCAACTAATCAGTGGTTTGTAAATAGTGAATTGAAACTTGTTTTACTTCTTTTTTGTATCTTTAGATCTACAGTCATGATAAATTCCTCCTGGTACACCCACATTGATCTCTAGTATCGGGAGGAAATCTAAAGCAGAGCTTTAGACACCTCTCTCCCTCCAACTTGTTCTAGTTTATTTTATTGCCAAAACCTCTCAGAGGTTTGCAAACACCCTAGATCAAGAACATATTTGTAGTTTATTGCAAACAGAGGCTTTTAGGAATATATTTGCCCATTTCTCTGTTTCTAATCTAGTATCCTTGGTCACATGCTGTAAAGTATAAGCTCTTATTAACCAGTTGGTGCCTGACCATCTGTATGTTATAGTTTAATGGCAACTTACTGTTTGCAGCAAAACATGATCCAGCCTGGATTCACATGGGTAGAGAGATTTATATCCACAAGAGTTAATTACAGAATAGACAAGCTATTAACCATTCTTACTGGCTCAGTTTTTCAAAATAATAATAAAATGATGTAGAATAAATATTGCACTCCTAGTAAGTTGCTAAATTCTTCCCCAAAGAAATTTGTTAACACTGTTAACCTTCTGAAAGAGAAAAAGATGTAAGTGTTGTCATAGTGTCAAAAATTAAAGACTTTTGGGTTTGAGTGGAAGGAACCATAATCATCACTGGAAACCACAGTTGTTTTTTTTTAAGCACACATGAAGCAAAATATTTTGAGTAAAACTTTGTGCGTGAACTGCACATGTGACATGCATAGGATGCCTGGCTTATTCTGTTTCCTGCTGGGATCCCGATCATCCTCACTTGTATCTGTGCCAATTTCCACCCAGGCTTTCTCCTGAAACTTTCCCTCCCAGGAAGCAGTCTGACAGCAGATAGGATTTTTCACCCTTGGATTCACTCCAGCCAGACTGACTCCCCTTACCCAGGGCAATTCTTCAAGACAAGTCTTGTGACCTTGCTTGCCCTCACGTGTCCCTGTGCCATGCTGAGGGACACACAATTCACACCATTGTCAAGACCCCGTGCTACTGATCTGCGGCCCAATCTTCTCAATATTTAGGGTACTTCAAACTGAAATAAGAATGAAAAATAATGATTGTACTTTGTATCTCACGGTCATCTGAGGTGCAAATAAGTTGCAGTGTGATTTGGATGAATTGTGAAGGTGGTGGCTCACCCGTGGAGAGGGTCCCAGCCCTGAGCAGAGCTTACGTGTGTTGGTCCTCAGCAGTGCTGTTGGCTAGGGTTTGCTTCCCCAGTGTCTTCCCAGCCATCACAGCCGTAGGTCCCAGGGTTACCATGCATCTTCCCAAGTGTATTCCTAAAGTGCCTCAGTAGGATGGCAGCAGCAAAACTGTCTTCAGTACAGAGTGAACTTCGGTTTCCTCAGTGCCTTTTCACTGCCAATCTCTAATAAACCCTTGAAAAGTGAAAACCCACCTAGAATAAGCTTTCAAGACTTTGTGTTCTATTCACTTCATGTCTGCACATAGCAAAGAACAGACACTGTTGTTGGAAAACTGGGAAATTAGCAACATGGAGGGCAAAAAGTCAATCCTTCCTCTTCCCTGTGCATGCTTATGATTGCTACCAGTGTTAATCACTGTTAATTGAGTAAGTTGGGGGGAAAAAAGCTTGCTAAGCAAGCTTCACTTTAAAGAACAGAAATTTGGAGGGCCTACTTTAAAGTAATTCGTTACATCTTCTTTAATTGTATCATCCTTGTTATGTGCTCATTATGAAACCACAATATGAAGAGAAACAGTACAATTCTGATATCTAACTATTTAACCATAATATTAAAAAAGTATGGAGGTGCATTTTTATATCAGGAAATAAGTGAAAAAATGTTATTTAGGATTTATTTTTCTTTTAGGATTGAATATGGTGTTGTGTATTCTGTGATCATATATACAATATAATGTAAATAAATGCAATTTAAATTATTATTATGTCATTGTTATGTAAATACATGATTGTGTTTCCAGGCAATTGGAAGTAGATGATCTTTAAGATCCCTTTCAACCCAAACAATTCTACAATTCTGTGATTCCAGTTCTTACTTACTTAAGTAATGTCTGTTCTCTCATGCACGGAAAAGTTTTGCAAGGTTAAGCCTATGATTTCTAGTTACTAGTATTTTAATCAGTACAGGGATTCCCTAAATATTGGCCATGCATCTTGAAATTTGTGTTACTTAATGTTGGTATGTACTGTTCACATTTCTTCCTCTTGCTTCTTGCTAGTGCTTGGGACTGTTATTTGGCTTATCAGTGCAAGGCTTGCTTATAGATCCTGCAGTACTAGAGATAGCATCCAACTGTTGCAAGAGCTGACAGTTGTCCAGAGGATTACAAGTGAGATCATATCAAGTTTGGGGAGATCCTGACCTGTTATATGTTCTTTTGCATAATTGTTGCTAGAGGCAAAAGGGCAGGAAGGGTGCAGAATTAGAGCAACGCATTTGATGGGAACTTGTCATCTGAAAAACAGTTTGCATTGCCTGTCATCTTTTGTTTGGTAGAAAACAGGCTGTGACATAATACCTGTCACTGCCAGCGGGTTTTTCCCTGCATCCAGGAGTGAAAAATCCCATGCAGTAGCAGTCAGAGGTCTGGGCTACCTGTGTGACTGCATAGGACCAGGCTGTTCTCGTGGCCTGGATTTGCATACAGGGGCCCACCTGGCCCAGTTACGGAGGGAAGAAGATACGGGGAGATTTAAAAGAAATAAAAAAAAAAAAACCAAAAAAAAACCCCCAAAAAAACCCCAAAAAAACGAAAAAAACCCCAAAATCTAACAGCAGCTTTGATCCTGGGAGAAGAGATCAAGAAATGACTTCCAGCGTTGCTTTTGGGCCAGAAAGAATTCAGTGCAGAAGGGAGAAGGCAGACCATGCCAAGCGTGCTTCTAGGTTGTTAGTACGGAGATGGGCCAAAAGCTTGTAGCGATGAAAGGAAGTGTGGAAGTGAAAATTTAGTTTCTGGTGAAAAGATGGGAAGTGAAAGAGAGAGAGAAAATACATAATTCCCTGATACTTGAAAATGTTATTTTTTAATTACAGACTAGTACCCAGTGTTGTGACATCTTTGGAAAATTCATGCCTTAGAATTAGTGCTAATCTGCATAATAGAGTAGGTGTGTTGATTGTTTTATTTAAGAGTGTGGAGTGTGTTTTAGGAGATGCTGATGGTGGTGATGTTGATGATAGGAATACTAAAGATTAAAAGGTTTTTGACAAATGCAGTGGTATCGTAGCCCCTGAGAAGCAACTTCTCCCATGTTTCCTTTTTTTCCCTCTCCTGTGCTGCATACAGTTTTGAAATTTTTGTTTGCTAGTTTAATTCTGACTTAGGCTTTGGTCAGTTGTTTTTTTTTTTCCTTTCTAAATGCCTGATATAAAATATTTTGGACTGAACTCAAGGTTAATGTAATTTTAACCAGCCAAACTTGACGT
>VZTB01013352.1:78444-113256 GCA_013397245.1 Thryothorus ludovicianus | reverse complement strand
TTCAAAACCATAAACTGTCCTCCCTCTTTACACATCCCTCTACCTTCAATGCCACTAAAGCAAATTAAAGCCTTCCATAGAGCAGGGCAGTTATGGCACAGAAATGAAGCATGGGGATGGGTTGGTGGAGAGGGCAGCTGGTGGGGTTCTTCAAGGACATCTCTCGGGGGAAAAGCATAACAAGAAACTCGTGATGAGTAGCTGGCAGCACATCTGGATCCCACCATGAAGTTCAGACACTCTTGTTACCACAAACACTGCTCAGGCATTGGCCCTGCTGCTGGCTGGAGCAGGGATGGCGTGTCAGAGCCTCAGTGTGACAGCACTGTCCCTGTAGCCTATCCCTGCACAAAAAGGTCTTCTAAGTGTTTATTGAAACTCCCTGCAGTGACTTTTCTGAATCACAAACATCATCCATGTGGTCTCATATTTCCTGTGTGAATGCCTGACCCTTCCCAGAACTTTGTCCCCAGTATATTTACACAGTGGTTGGTGTGAGGGCACTACACCTGCCTGTACTGTAGGAAATGTCCAAGAGAGCTCTCCCAGGCCCTTCTCCTGTTTTTAGTGTTGCAGCATTTTATCTTTCTCCAGGGTGAGAGGAATGCTAGTGTCCTTACAGACAATCTGGTGGGTAAAGGGATGGATGTTAAAGTCTCTGAAATGGGGGTTAATGTCCCTGCTGGCTTTGGGCAGTGAGTTTGCTGCAGAGCACAGAGAGCTTGGCTTCTGCAAGGGTCTGCACAGCCTCAGTTTCTGAACTTTGGGGTGAAATAGGAGGTTCAGGGGGGGATATGTGGTAGGTGGTTCTGGAAGTCTGAACCTTCCCTGTACCTGTCAGTGGGGAAGGGAAGAGAGCAACATGCAGCTCATGTTGAGAGTTTGGGATAAAAGGAGGCTGTGCCCTCCCAAACTTTGAGAGAGCAAAACTCACAGGTGTGTGTCCTTGTGGACTCTCTCCCTTTATCCCAATAAAGTTGCAGGACTCCCCTGTCTGGTTTTTGGACATAAACCTCTGGCGTTTGTGGATTTTCCTGACAACGGGCCATGGGACAGGATGGTGAATTCACCTGCAGAGCCTCAGAGCCCACCTCACAGTGCTGTGTTCCTCCTCCTCATGGCATCTTATCAGCCTGATAATATTTATTTACCCCTTTGTGAAAACCCAACCTTCCAGGCTTGGTACAAAGACTCTAGCTAGACTTTGTCTCCTTCACATGTTCTCACCATGTGCTGAAGTACTACCCTAGGGGAATATAGTCTTTGCATATTCCCTCCTGCTCTGGGACTGTGCTATTATTATTAAACTATTATTACTCAGCTGTTATTACTGACTAACAGCATCTCTTTACCAGCGCCTACAGCACTGTGCTAGCAGTGCCAGGGATGGCCTGGGATTCAGCAGACTGAGGTTTTCCTTGAGAATTGAGGTGTAGCACATATGCAGATTATGATGAAAACCCCTATTTCTGGTACAAAAATCTATTTCTGGTCAACAATCCAGTGTAAAAGCAGAAATGAAACTGAATGTGCTGAAAAGATGAAGCTGGGAGATATATCACCAATGGAAAGCAGAAAACTAATCAGGGGAAGCTGAATTACTTCAAGACCTGGATTAATAATTAGTACAAAATTTGAGGTGATACATTTATACAGACTAATAAATACTTCCGTATGATACTGATGTGATAAAGCCATTAAAATTCACATAATCTTTAAATTACTTTATAAAGTATCAGACAAAGCATACCATTCGACACAGAGACATAAAAAGATGATGAACAAATCATTACTGTATCAGTCCTTTCTTGTAGAATACTTATATTCTAGGAATATATATTTAAACTGAAATAGGTGCATGAAAAAGAAAAACCAGATCCTTTCTAAAAGGTTTTGACTTGTTCACATCACAGGAATGGGGATCAGAAACTTACCTAAACTAAATGCAATACTGTCACCAGGTTAAAACAAAATGCAGGAAACCCCAAAGCAAACAAAACAAAACAAAACACAAAAAGGAGATAAAACCATGTTCTGGAATATATTTCAAATAGGAATATCAAGCCTTGAGAGACAGCCTAACCAGCTTGTGACAGGAAACAGGACTCTACACTCCAGATGTTCCCCTATATTCCATTTTGCCATGGACTCATAGACTCTTCCTGTCTTCAGTCCATTAAATTTTTAATTATTCCAGATAAATGAGGTTGTTTGGACTGGAGAATAGGAGGCTCAGGATGGACCTCATTGCTCACGAGAGTCATCTGAAAGGATGTCATAGTGAGCTGGGAGCTGACCTCTTCTGCCAGGTCTCAAGAGAAAATGAGAGAAAATGGCCTCAAGTTGAGCCAGGGGAGGTTTAGATTTGGTATTAGAAAGAAAAAAAATGTCACTGAATGACTGGTCAGGAACTGGAATAGGTGTTATGGTCACCATCTCCAGAAGTGTTCAAGAGACATCTGGGTGTGGCCCTTGGGGATGCATTTTAGGGGTGATAATGGTGGATTGATGGTTGAACAGGATGATCTTTAAGGTCTCTTCCAACCTTGATAATTCTGTGATTTTGTGAAAGGCATGGAATATAGGTGAAAACAAGGCCACCCTCAGCTTGCTAATTAATGGAAAGCTACTAAGGTACACCCAGAAGATGCAGGCTCAAATATCTTTTGAGACAATCTATCAAAGTTGCTGGGATTATTTTATATCTGTCACTAGAAATTATTTCCAAGCTCAGAAAGGAAAGGAGAAAGGAGATCAGGGGTCTTTTATCTCTTTGCAGTTGTATTTGGGGGCATGTGTCTGAAAGGAGCAGGGCTTAGGCCAAATTCTGTTTTCACATTTTGTCTAATGCACTGCTTGCACAGTTCTCCAGGTGAGAACTTTATAATTACATCCAAGAACAGAATACTCAACTTTCTCCATTTCTCCCAGTCACTGGAGATGCAAATGAACCCAGATATTCTGCTAGGAGCAATAAATTCCACTAGATGTCAGGATATGTAAAAATTAGATGCTGCCCTTATAATCCAACAAATACTTAAGGGCCTTGCCAAGTTGTTATCCATGTAAACCATTGGGCTCTTGGGATAATCTACTTGACTGTTCTTGTGTTTGTAGGAACTCAAAGGTGCACGTAGCAGCACTCAGCACAAAGGCATGCCTCCTGTGGATTATGATGTAATCTAAATAAGCAGTCAAATAGTTATAAACACACTTTATCTTGATCTTGATTTTCTGCAAGTTGCCTTCACCAGTGTTTTTTCTCTCTTAGTTCTTAGGAAACTGAATTTTTGGTGTTTTTCTTACTACAATTAGACCTTTCTAAGAGGGGGTAGAAGCTACTTTGAAAAGAAAAGTAATATTTACTTTCATTCAACAGGAATGGAGATTCTGTAATGCTCAGAATCTTGAGGAAGGCAGAATTTCTTACTGGACAGGGTAAACTTGTCCAGTAGTAGCTCCTTCCAGGTCTTTTGCATTCTTATTTGCTGAGAAAGGAGAGCAGTAAGAGCTAAACATTTGAGGCAACAGTGTAATTAATTATCTTTGGTTGAGGCAGAACACCAGATATAATTACCCAAGCATCTCAAGCTTTTCTGTGAGCCCAGAATATTATTCATTGGATATTTCTTGTATCTTATTCTAAAGAAAAGAGAATTAACACCAACATATGTTTCCTGTATTTGTCTCTGCCCGATCTCTTTCATAAACACTTCTGTGAGGCAAAAAGTATTGACTACAAAGGTAAAGACAAAATTCAGCAAGTTTGGTGCCTGTTCCACTTGAAGCCTGAATTTTCACAATACAGGAGATAACTCGTGGTACTCTGAAGGCCCAGCAGTTCACTCTTAGGGATTTTGGTCTCATTTGTGACATTCACATCCAGAGATGTCTCAAGTCAGGCAAGTAAAAGTTCAGAATCGAGGGTAGTGGCTTTCCTGTGGAGAGTTTGTCACTACTTTGAAGAGGTGAGTAAGCACTCTCTGTGGAAAGGAACTTGGAGATAATAGGGACTTCAAGGACTTCTCTCCCTGCCACTCCACCCTCTCAAAAAACTATAACATCTATGTTTCTGAAATTTAAAGCAATAGCCTTAGGAATTAATAGCTTGGTGTGGCACTGTGAATTTGGTAGTACCATTATCCATCAAATACAATAATTAAATCACATTAGTCACTCACAACATGAAAAAAGACAGTGACTGAGCAGGNCTTCAAGGACTTCTCTCCCTGCCATTCCACCCTCTCAAAAAAATTATAACATCTATATTTCTGAAATTTAAAGCGTAGCCTTAGGCATACTGGAATTAATAGCTTGGTGTGGCACTGTGAATTTGGTAGTACCATTATCCATCAAATACAATAATTAAATCACATTAGTCACTCACAACATGAAAAAAGACAGTGACTGAGCAGGGTTCTATCCTTCAACACATAATCTCATTTTGACTCACCATTTATAGAGCTCTTCGGCTTTGGTGAGGCTAAATCCCACTGACATTACCTCTAAAATAGAGATTGGATAGAAGTGATCAGTTTCTGAGACACCCTGTTAGACCTTGCTGCTGTGTCTTGTAATGGATTATCTCTTAATCAGCCTCCAGTAATTTTAGATTCATGAGCAAATGTATTCTAATTATATGCAGCTAGTGAGAGTTTTCACTTAGTTCTGCAGCAGAAGTGGAGATTTTAAAACTGTGTTCACTATTTCAGTACTTTTGAAAACCCTCAGATGTTCAGCTCCCAACCCTCTGGACAGGTCTTTATGATGATTATGACAGGAACATTTATGAGTTTTTACTTGGATTTTTTTTTCTTCATACTCATTTCTATACCCTACTCATTTCTCTATTGGAAAAAAAAAAATCTCCAAAACATCAGTCAGTTCCTACCTTTTCCACTTCCTTTTTATTTGTGCAGATACTAGAAAGAACATTTAAAATAATCTGAAGAGCATGGCTGGTAAAAATGAGGTATAACTAAAGAGAAAACAGGAGTATATCAGAAGCAGATGAAAAAGCAGTGCCTAGAGAGCAAAGGACTGGAACAATGCCATTTGAAAAATCTCTGAAAGTGAGCATCTAGCTGAAGCTGAGGCAGCATGTGCACCTGGCAGCAAAATCAGATTTTCTAAGCATAATATTCGCCAGAATTTTACTCTGAAAGATCTGTTATTTCCTGCACACTTCAAACTAAAATAATAAATGCTTGCAGAAAGCCAGAAGAAACCTTTTGAATCTCTACAGAATCTGGCATTTGCTCTCAGTTTTGGTTACTTTGGGGCTTTTGTTGTTTTCTATTGGGGTGTTGGGTTCTTTGTCTTTGAATTTTTTGATAGGAGAGCCTTGCTTTTTAAAGAAATATGCTCTTAACAATGGTAAACTAAAATTTAAATAGATGGTGGCCTTCAAACCAAATCATATCTGTATGTCTCTTTCCAAAATCCCTTATGAAGTGGATGAAATACTCTGAAAAATCTCCCCAGGCCATTATTTAATGTATTTAATGTACATTAGGAAATATATGAATGTAACCTTATTTTCTAAATATTAAATTTCATCATCCTTTTTTAAAATAGACAATTAGAATTGATTATCTGTGATATTTAACTGTTATTTTAACTAGAGTAGGACAGAATAGGGTAGAACAGAATTTTTTTAAATATACGATTAGAGTTCATTATCTTTGATATTTAACTGTTATTTTAACTAGAGTAGGACAGAATAGGGTAGAACAGAATTTTTTTAAATATACGATTAGAGTTCATTATCTTTGATATTTAACTGTTATTTTAACTAGAGTAGGACAGAATAGGGTAGAATAGAATTTCTCACAGTAGCCTGGTTCTGTGAAATGCTTGATTATTCTACAGGATTAAAAGCTATTATTTTTTACTTTAACACTAGAAACAGAGAGCCTTTAGTACACTGATGGCATTGTTACATCACAGTGCTGGAATTTATGTTTCTTTTGTTAATCCTGCCAGGTTGCAGTGGTACAGAGAGCAGACTGTATGGATTTGGTGGTTGAAATGGGCAGGAGAGTCTGTTCAATCCACTCAGCAGCACACAGCAACCATGGAGGTGCTTTTAGAGATTTACAGTGGTCAGTAGGGTTTTGTGGCTGTATCGAATAACGTGTGCCTTTTACATCCCAGCAGTGAGATGGACACTCAGAACTGTAGAAAAGCAGTTAATTTTGGTTAGTTAGCTCTCCATCGTTTGGTATGGATCACAGTATCAGCCAGAAGGATCAAATTGTTAAAGGACCTTTTTAGGATGAACAATTTCCTTTGATGGTTGAAAATATACTTTTATATTTAAAACTGCTTAAGAGACTACATAGAGAGTCGAGCGGGAATAATTGCTACAATACCTTTTTGGAAAACCATGTTAGCTGTTCTTCATATCAGTTTTATCTCAGAATATAGAGATATAGAATTGTTTAGGCTGGAAAATACCTCTAAGACCATCGAGCCCAGCCATGAACTGCTGCCTGTGAGTGTGGAGGAGCTGGTACAGACACGACCAGGTATAGCTCATGATCTTTCCTCTGGGACTCCCAAGCTGCACCAGCTGTTCCTCAGTCCAAAATTCCTCAGACAAATAAGAGGCAGTGATGCTCCCCAGGTTATCTCAGTGCTCATTGCCAGCTACAAAGCTGAGCATTTGTTTATGCCTCATGATGCTGATTTCACTGCATTTTTACTGAACATGAACAATCCTGCCTTTTTTCCATGTTATTTATGGTCATAACAGATTTCCTATGCAGCATGAACCTTTGATGTAGAGGAACTTTGAAGGACATGGACAAAAGCCAAGAAAAGATGGAAAGAACAGTTTGTTAAAACTGGAAAGACAAAACTGGACGTGATGTTTAGGTTTTGCAAAGCTACATTTTACTGGGTACGTCTGTTTGTTACGTATATATCAGCTGGAATCAAGCAGCTTCTACATAAACAGATTTCAGTGTTACCCTGAAGCACACGTAGCAGCTCTCTCTGGCCTTGTTAAAGCTTGGTATCAGCTGTGGCCAGACAGAAAAAGGAAGCTCAGGAAAGAAGCAGGGAGCCAGCAATGTGCAAAGCAGGGTATACAGGAAGAAATAAGAGAGTGCCCTATATTTAACAGCATGTGGTAAAGGTAGACAAACCAACACCCATAAATTCTGCCAGCAAATCTATGTTAACGTGTGAAAGTAGAACTTGATTTTTAGGCAGTGAGTATTTATTTCCCTTTTACAGGAGGTTTTGTGTTGGATGTAGCCACATCATTAGCCACTTCTGATGTTGAGGAAAAAGATATTTTTGATAGTTTTGATCGAAGGATTGATCAAATTCTCTCTGTTTAGAGTCTGATTCCTTTAATCCCTTTGCATTCTAATTTGACTCAGGTCATGAATTTCATTGCTTTGTCCTAATCTTCAGCAAGCAACTTACTGCCAGCTACTGTGTACCACTAAGAAAACTGCAAAAGTATTTCTTTCAGATGACAAGGCCACATAAAAAACTCCTATTTCCCTTTGAATGATTTCCTTTTCACTAAAAATGTGCTTCTACAAAAATGTACTGCCAAAATTATCAAAGTGCCAGAGCCAAATTCTCCCACTAACTGCTTCAGCATGTTCACTACCTCATTTAGAATGAAGGACAACAAAGCCACTGCAGAATGGTTCATCTGCAGCTAAACAGTTTTTCTCTTGCCCTTTATAGCCCTCATCAGTCTACAGCTCATGCACTCTGGAGACAAAGATTTCTCCCAATACACATTTTATTTGAAAAAAACATCATCCAAGAAGTAGCTGAAATACAGAGTGGAGCAGTGAAAAAAAAATACATTTTAAAAGCTAATCTTCTCTAGAAATTCTGGAATAAACCTTTTCACACTTCTTCAAGATGTTCTAGTTTCAACCCCACTCCCATGGGCAGGGACATCTTCCAGTAGACAAGATTGTTTAAAGCCCCATGCAGGCTGGCCTTGAGCAGGACACCCAGAGTTTCTCTGGCCAACCCATCACAGTGTCTCATCACCCTTAGAACAGAGAATTCTTTCCTAATATGAAATCTAAGCCTGCCCTCTTTCTGTTTCAAGCCATTTCCCCTTCTGCTGTCACTACAGATCTTGGTAAAACATCTCTAGCTGTCCTTCTTCTAATCCCCACTTAAATAATGCAATGTGCTGTCCCTGGGGCCTTCTCTCCTCCAAACTGGACCACCTCCGTTCTCTTGGCCTTTCTCCAACAGACAAAGGTGCTCCATCCCTCTGGTCATTTCTGTGCCCTCCTCTGGACCTCCACATCTTCCTTGTGCAAGAGACCTCAGAGCCGGATGCAGTGTTCCAGGATCACCTCCCTCAACCTTCTGGTCATGTTTCTCTTGCTTTCACACACCCCAGGGTACACCTGGGCTGTATGAGGTTTTTCTGGACTGCAAATGCACACTGTCGACTCATGTCTAATGTTTCATCTACAAAAATCCCATGGAGCTATATTAAAATCCATGGGTTTTTAAAATATTTTTATAGTGCTAGGGCTCTAATATAATTTATTGAAAGCAAAATAAATTAAAATTCATAGACTTTCTTTGAAATATCACAGTAGTGTTCTCAAGTCCAGTAAATAAAATGACTCCTCCCGTTTGTGAGTAACCTGTGTTTGTTACTCCATGCAGCTTCTAATGATCTTTAAAGAAAATGCTTCTGATAAAAACCGATTAAGGATCACTGCTCAAATTATGTGTTGTTGCTGACTCCTTCCACAATAAAATTACAAAGAAAATGGAACATCACGTGAGCTGCAATAAATGTTTACACAGCAATGAGAGCCTTTGCTAGTGATCACCAGTCAGTTGCCACCTGCTTGAGCCAAACGTGTCCTTTTCTTTCACTCCAAAGAGTGTTCAGGCCCTTCAAAAAGTCATGTGAATAATTTAAATACTCAACTTACACTTAAGAGTAATTTATTTACTGCTTGCAAAACTAAAGGTGGTACAAGGAACTTGCAGAAATGTGGATGGAATATTTTTCCAACAATGTGACTTAAATGTTGATGTAAAATAAAGTGAATTCCATCCTCTTTTTGCAAGGGACCAAACCAGAATACTAATTTATGGATACACAAAAAATTTAAATTCTACTGCTATAAATATAATTACAATCAATAAATTTCTGCTGTTGATTTATATACCAAAGAGATCAGATTTAGTTCCTGTATAGTATTTCTTTAATTTTCTGTTTCAAGAGGAAAAAAAAATCCCAAGATACCTGATAATGAGGCATAATTAAACAGACATTTTTAAAACAGCATATTAAGACAGCTCAAATATTAGCTTCCATTATTTTTGCACCTTTAACATAAAGAGAAATAAACCTGTTCTTCCAGTCAGAAATTTCTGTCACTCAAAATTACTAGAAGGCAGATTAGCTGTGGAAATGTGAAGTATGAATTTGTGGCATGGTGTGAATTATTACCCTCAATTTATATGATAAGATCATTAACAACTTGCTACTGCCAAGAAGAAGGTTGTAGACTACCTCCAGTCTTAGTGGTAGAATAATTTTTTTTTATTACTTTTCTATACTTGCATTAAGATATACTGTCCCTAGTCCTTTTATTTCATTTCTATCTCCCTTCCTAAATACCTGCAAATTCCTGCCAGGTACTCACCCTGTGTGCAGGGAATGTGCACCCAAGGCCAGGCCCTGCAGACATGCTCAGGGAGAGAGGCAGAGTATTCACACACATCTTTACAGCAGGATGGGGACCTCGAGTTTAGATGTTGGTTTGGAAGGCTGAGAACTACAAACAAAGGAATCAGAGGAAAGGGATCAAAGGAAACAGAAACACCTTGGACAGATTGTCCATGGTTTAAAGCAAAGTGGAAATGCTGAACACGGCATGATTTTGAATTAAACTGTGGTTTCCCTCTAAGCCTATGGAAAAGTGATTCTCAGGGAAGATTTGCAAAGCAAGGCTCCGTTATGTGTTTGACAAGAAAGCCCAAGGCGGATGAGGTGTGCTCAGGATGCCATCACCTGCGCGGTTTCTGACTCGGTTTCCGTGCCCCTACGGCCGCTCCCCGGCCGGCGAGCTGCGAAGAGCCCCTGCACTCTCACACTGAAACTCATTTTCAGCCCTTTTAAAGACAGCTGTGAAGGCACAAGCCGCCGGCACGACCCGCAGAGCCCGGCGCTCAGTCCCCGGCAGCATCCCCCCGGCCCGGGCAGCGGCGGGGCTGTGCGGGGGCTCCCCGCAGCCGGGAACCCTCCGGGATTCCCTGCAGCCGTGAAAGCCGAAGGGGCCCGCCGCTGTGCCTGGCTCTCCGCCGCCGTCGGGGGCGGGGAGCAGCGCAGAAGCGAAAGTGAAGGGAAGGCAGCGCTCGGAGCGGGGCATCCCCGGGCGGCGGGAGCGAGTCCCCGCGGCCGCAGCGCCCCTGCCCCGGGCACGGCAGCCGCCGGCGATGCTGTGCTGCATGCCCGGCGTGGCTTTCGTGCCCGCTCTGCTCGTCAGCTGGTCCTCGGCCGCCTTCATCATCTCCTATGCCATCGCCGTGCTGGCGGGACACGTCGAGCCCCTCGTCCCCTACATCAGGTGAGTTGGGGGAGCGGGGCCGGTGTGTGAGTGTGACCGTGGGCGGTGTCCCGAGGGGCTTCCCGCAGGGACTGTGGGGTCCCGGGGGAGCAGAGGAGGTGGCAGCGGGGCCCGGGGACAGGGGGACACGCTGGGCACCCATCACTCCTCTAGCGCCTCTGAGCCGCAGGACACAGGCGCTGAGACACCACGGAAAGGACAGGGAAGTTTTCTGCTGTAGCCAACGCAGGCCTGATCCTACAAAAGCTTTACAATTACATGGTGGAAGTGTAATTTTGTTCGTATGACTCCAGAACTAGGCCAAAGCACACCTGAGTGGACTCAAAGCCCTGTGATGGCTTTGCAATACATACATCCCCATAAACATGCATTTTTTATATTTCACTATAGAACCAATGGGTTTAAAATGCTTCCCAAGAGATGCCTAGGATCTCTTTTCTATAACCTTTTCCATTTAAGTGTGATTCTCTGTAAATCATTCTTTATGCATGGCTTATGCTAACATTTAAATCTAAACTATGAAAATGTTTATCTCTCAATAGATTGAAGGTTAGCCAGAAATCCAAGACTGTTTCTGTTATACAGAAGATCGAAATAAGGTTTTATAATATATCTTTCAAGATACATCTAGACCCAGTTCCTGGGAGAACTTCTTGGACATGCATAATTTCAGGAGACTGCTAACCTGATTGGTGTATAAAAGAAAATTTGATTGAAAATTAGGGTTTGTCATCATAGGCAAGAGCAAATGACACCACAATCCACAAGATAGCTGAGCTTCATTCAAACTGAGCCAGAGAAAGTTTGGCTTCATGCTTATATTAGCAAAACTTTTTAAGACTCTCTGCACAAATCTGGAAAGCTCTTGGAAAGCCTTGTTCTTGTACTTGAACAAATACCCTACTGCTCATCCTTGATTGCACACAAAGCTTTACTAACACAAAAGAGCTTGTGATCAGGGCAATTTATCCATTAGTAACTAAAAAAATTAATAATTTTATATAACTGTACGTAGTTTCTGTTCAGAAATATCTTGAGATTCTGTAGTAAGAAATTAGACAAATTATGTTGAAGGCATGTCATAGTATAAAATATATGAGAGGAGAATGGGATGTGGTTTTTTATGTGTAGTTTTGTTTGTAGTTAAGTTTTTGACAGCCCAGGTATCTTAATTGTGCCATTCTTTCTATAAGGGATGGACCAAACCTTTAAGTCACAAGTGTACAACTCTGCCACAGTTATATCAACTTCATGGAATAGCTCCCAGAAAACATTAGCTGTGGAATCACAATAAAAATCCATACACCCTAAAAAACCTAAACAAACCAGAGACTAAGAGGCTGCACTGTGACTCCTGCTCACATTTCAGGCCCTCTGCATTTACTAGTAAAGTTTTTTACAAGTCTGGTTTATGTTACATTCTTTTAACACCACCTTTGGACTAAGGATATATTTGGCTATGGATGGAGCACCTGCAACAATTCTAAAGGCACATGGTCAAAGCATAACAACTTCATAGAAGATGCACTTGGGAATAAACCAAGGTTTTCTTCCAAGTACTCAGGACAGTAGTCATATCATATTCACATTCTTAATCTGCAGGTCATTGCTTTAGCCTAAGAGTATGAATCATGTGATTGAGAATGTGATTTAGTAAAACTAAGAGTGTCAAAAAAGAGGAAGAATGTTGCAACATTTCACTTGTGCAATATCTTAAAATGAACTATAAAAATTAAGTAGAGCTTGTACAGGGAAATTCCAAGTTACACAAAGGAGAAGACTACTGACAAACTTTAGTTCAACATTTCTGTAATTCTTACATACATTTCCCAAGTACTCTGTGTATGCCTTGAAGTAACATTAGTTTTATTTGCTTACAATGTAGCAGCTGTCACAGCTAGAGATCACACCTAAGTTTGTCATTGAGGCTGTGCTCAACAAGTAAACCATATAAATATATTTCTTGGTAGATAAAATGAATATGATTTTGTGTTTTCTAGCATCTGAGTCCTAAAAGATGACAAGGTTGTGCCCAAATCAGTCCTGTTACTCATGCTGCTCAAAATCCAAACCAATTCGGATGTGCTGGGATGGCTGTTTGCTCATTTAAATCCTCAAAGAGTAAAAGAAATATTCTAAAGGTATTTGCTACCAGTTGGTGCCTCTGGAGAAATCAGAATCCCTGTAGGTGGAATAGGATCTTTCTATTTTATAAATCAGGGACTTCAGTTTCAAGACAAATAGTTTATGATGGCTCTGAAGAAAATTCAATGATGTTGAGTATTTTGGCCCTAAAATATTTATTCCTTGTCTCCTTCACCTTTTTGTCTTTCCACTCTTCAGAAGACTTTGTTTTTAAAATTCTGCTGAATGAGATGGTGACACAAATGCTGTCATTTTCATACTGGCTTCCTTAATTTCCCTGGTGGTTGAGCTCACCTATGCACCAGCTCAAAGAAGCGAGCACATTTTTGTTTCAAATATGCCATTTCCTTTTATTCTTTTTCATAAAAAAGAGGGGACTGTCACCAATACTTGTTTTCTTTTTTTTTTTTTGCTAAGCTTTTTTTCCAAAGCAGGAGACTCGAAAAAAATTAATATGAACCCAAGTCTTCTTGTAGCTTCAGGGATTTTTTAATGGAAAATACAGCTTTAAGAAGATTGTGTCTTTAAGAGTCCAGTGCAGTACTTTCTAAATAGATTGTGATATAATATTCCTGGTATGAATTTTCTTTACAGCATAATCTAAGATTGTTGAGCTTAAAAATCCTCAACAGCAAAAATCACCTATAAACTTTTAGCTTAAGAAAATATTTTGTTAAAAAATGGAGTTCAGTGCAATTTCAGGTTATTTGGATTGCTCTTCAAATGGCTTTCTATGTGTGTGCCAACTCCATTCTCTTCTCACCTAAAGCCCTTCAAAAACTTTGAAGTGATTACAGTCCTGTACTTACCACAGAGTGGTTTCTGATTTGAAAAAGTCCTTGAAGATTGTCACAAGTGGCCCATGTTTTAAATGGACTCCTTTGTCGTGTTAATGAAAACACTCCAGAGACAAAAGGAAAAGATGGAGTTCAAGGTTAAAAAATGGGCTAAATGAAACAGGAATTCAGATGATTTTCAGGTGTGTCAAAGAAACAAACAAAAAAAGACTTAGTTTATTGTTTTCATCAATTTCACTGTCAAAGTGAAACAAGATTAATACAGACTACAAGCTGGAACAAGCCTTCAGAAAGCATTACAACAAGAAAATTCAGGTAACAGGGATTCCTAATGCCTGACAAGTTGTAAAAACTTGTCTAAAAGTGTAGCCCAAATTTTTGTTGTCTGAGAATTTAGAACCAATCTAGTAAAAAGAAATATATAAATTTTCTTTAAGTTTTTTTGCATCACCTTTTCAGAGAAAAAGATCCTACCTTTATCCTAAGCTTCCTCCTGTTGCTGATAAATTGTCTTAGCAACTTCTGTTAAACAAAACCTTCCATAAAATAGAAGGTGCTGGAGAGCAAACACGAATTTCTAAAATAATCCAGTCATTTGAGATGGTCATACTCTTCTGTCCTGAACTTTATAAAATTTTCAAAATCCTTGAGAGTGATTGCTTAAGTAGAAAGTGCTTTCTCTTTTGTGTGTGGAGAGCATTCATGCTGAGGTCATTTTGGCTGTACTCAGTGGTAGCTTCAGCATCTTAGCACTGAAACCTAATCCAGCCTCACTGATGGAATGAAGAGTACTCATCTTCTTGAATGGCATAAAATAATATCCCTAGCTAGTACCTACTTGTCCCATTATACACAGAACCACAGGATCCACAGAGGTTGGAAAAGACCTCTGAGGTTACTGAGTCCAGCCTGGGACTGAACTCCACCGTGTCAGCCAGACCATGGCTCTGAGTCCAGGATTTCCTTTAGCATTTCCAGGGACAGTGACTCCACCACCTCCCTGGGCAGCCCATTCCAATGTCTGGACACCTTTTCTGTGGGGAAATTTTTCCCAACATCCAATTTAACCTGACAACTTGAGGCCATTTCCTCTTCTGCTATTGCTTGTCACCTAAGAGGCCAACCCCCATCTGGCTACAGCCTCCTTTCGGGTGGTTGTAGGGAGTGAAAAGGTCACTCCCAACCCTCTTCTTCTCCAGGCTGAACACCCCCAGCTCCCTCAGCTGCTCCTCCTCAGTCTGGTGCTCCAGAGCCTTCCCCAGCTCTGCTGCCCTTCTCTGGCCGTGCTCCAGCCCCTCAGTGCCTTCCTTGCAGTGAGGGGCCCAAACTCAGCAGCACTTGAGGTGTGGCCTCACCAGAGCCAGGAACTGGGGAACAATCCCTGCCCTGGTCCTGCTGGCCACACTGTTGCTGATACAGGATGCCACTGACCTTCTTGTGTGGCCACCTGGGCTCATTTTCAGCTGCTGGCAGCTGGTCCTGCTAGGCTCTTTTCTGCTGGGCAGCTTCCCAGACACTGCAGAGCTACCTGGAGTTGACATGGCCAAAGTGTAGCTCCCAGCCCTTGGTCTTGCTGAACCTCCTGCCACTCGTCTTGGCCCATCAATCTGGCCCATCCAGATCCTCCTGCCCTCCACTGACTCTCCCACTCTTGGAGAAATGTTTCTTCTCAGAATCTTTGCTCAGTGTCCACTCAACCTTGGCATTAGCTAAAACCCTCATGTCTTCACATATCTGATAGTAGAGTTTTTGGGATGCCTCTGTTCAAACACTATCCCACCTCCTGGTACTGCCCAGGAACTGAAACTTAGCTCACATCCAAATTATGTAAAGATTGAAGAACTAGATATTTCCATTGGCTTGACCAACAGAACTTGATCAAATAGATGTCAGCTGGGTGTATGTTAAACAAGAAAAAATAGACATCAGAGAAAAAAAAATAGTACAAAGAGGTGGCAAGATCATAGTGCTGTTCTTTCATCAGCCCCTCACCTTCCATAGAAGAGTTCTGCTTGAGGGAGCTTGAGCCCACATGCTCCCAGGATGTTCATTCTGTGAGGAAAGGGAATTCTCTGGGGGGGTGATTGCACAAATGTAAGGAAAAGAGGGAAAAGGAGTCTATGGTGAAAGTGTTCCATTTTCTACAAAACAAATATTTTGTATACATTACGTTTTTCATATATATAGACATGCATGTAGATATTTATATAAGTTCTGTAGATATTCTCACACTCATGCTCCCTCTCTCTGTCCCAGTGAACTTCCAGTTATTCCTTACAAGAGTGAAGTGCTTCATCAGAAGAGACAACACCTTGGAGACGGAGTACTCTCAAGCTGTATCTACCTTAGAAAATTAAACAGTAGCTAGGAACATTCCTGAGCATTGGAACACAATTTCTCTCATAGGGTAAAGTCCTTTTAAGGAAATGAAACCAAATTCTCTCACATCTCAAGACAGTGACTGCCATTAGATATATTTTACTCTATCACAGTGTTAATTCAGCAGGTAAAAGAAATGTTATTTATAAAATGTCATTTATGTAATCATGTCATTCATGAACAGAGCACAGATCTGTCACACCTCTGCACACAGAAAAAGAAGAAATACAGTTCAAAGAGTATGCTTTCAAAATATGCTTTTTGAAAAGGATTCTCTTCTGCAACTGGAGGCTAAGTGTGCAGCAGAAGATGAATTGCCTTGCACACACAGCAGGATATTTCACACAAATTTTATTTCTCTTGGGATTTCAATTGTCTCATTTATGTTTCACAGGTCTCAATTAACTTTTAATTTGTCTCCCTTCCTGCTCTAGTGACACTGGAACTAAACCTCCAGAGAGCGGAGTCTTTGGGTTTATGATTAATATTTCAGCACTTCTAGGTATGTATAAGGTATTTGGGTTGACCAGAATTAAGAAATGAGAATTAGTGAAAGCTAATTACATTAATAATCGCTTTAATTACAGAAAAGCATTCAGTGCTCTGCAGAAAAGCTTCTCCACAGTCAAATGGCAATATCAGGTAGATGTAACACCTGCAGAGTTGGGTCCTTAGGAGCAGTTAGTGCAGGCTTAGAGGCTCTTGTGTCTCTTCAGAGAACCTCATCAGTGCAAAAAAGTCCACATGCTGGAAATAAAAGTGGGACAAAGGTGGCATAATTACTCTGCAAAAACTCTGATGTAGGGAAACTTTAGGTTCTAAGATGCTGCAGCAAAGGGAAGAACAGTGTTGAAGCAACACCTGGTTTTCTTTGCAGCATGCCTACTTCTCTACAAAATGATGTGAATCAGGAAATTGGGCATTTTCTATTTTCTTTTAGAGGATGGAGGAGCAAGAGCTGTGTACCTCTGTGTACATATAGCTATGATGGCCTTAAGGCAAAGTAAAAATCATTTTATAAGAGTCTCGTTCAGTCACATTATCTTGGGAGTGTTTCCTGTAGCCTCATAGTGCCTGGGCAAAGTTACCTGATTTATTTTTCCAACTTTCAGATAGGCTGTGTTCTCTTATGGAACTGTGGAATTCAGTCTACAGCTTATTATATCCTGCAGAATGATGATTTCCTAATTCAGTACAGGTGCTTGCCAGGAGTGAACTGCGTGTTAGGGCCAGGCATGCAGTGACTCTGAAAAAGGGAATTCATTCTTCAAACTTCCCATTATAAGGAGGTGCAGTTCTGGTACAAGACTGCATCTCAGAGCAGAATAAAGCCTCTCACTTCCAGCTCATGGTTCTGACCTCCCTGTAACATCTGTTCCTAATGTGCAATGGCAATTCCTCTGTGCCCAAAACACTCAGGAGAATGGGATTTAAATCAGTGCTTTTCTTGAACTGATGTGCAGTTAGATCTAGCAATAATGAGCAATTTTTAGACAAAAATAATGTTGAAGTTCCATCTGAAAGTTCCTCTGAATTAACTTCTTCATTCCAAAAGAGTTAAAGGCAGTATTATCTGTTTTATTATGTTTATAATTTTATTCTGCATGTCATGTGTTACAGGAAAAGGTATAAAAATATAATCAATATGTGATCATTGAACAAACCACTTTTTTTTTTTTCAGCTGCAATTACAATGTACATCAGATATTTATTAATAGAGAAGCAAAATGAATCATCACACTTTGTTAGGTCTTCATGCAATATGTTTACATTGTGTATGGGATTGATGGGCTGCACTGGAATGGGCATAGTTGCAACTTTTCAGGTATGACTGTGAATTTCATAACAAAAATGAAAATAAGATTGTTTTACCATTTAAAAATTCAACAGTGGTTAATATTATCCCCATGTGGATCCTTGGAAAGTGGAGTAAGAATTCCTTTCTTGCTCTTGCCTTTTTTCAGTAACTTCACAGCAACAGATTTGTTTCCTCCCTGTACATAAGAATTTTTGCTTGTGCAAAAAGTTATGCCATTAAGGAGTTTTCTGTGTGCTTGTCTTGTGCTCCATGAATTTTTTTCTGGAAATTATTTTCTGTGAAAATCTGAATGTAAAAATCTTTGCTCCTCCAGGTTTAATTTGCTTATAATCAGGTAGGGCAGAATAAGTCAGACTAACAAAAGCATCTGCATTTTTGGCTGAATGATGGCACACTCAGTAGCAGCATTTTCTACAAAATAATCTTATTTGACAGATTAGAACATTGAGAACAGCATCAGGCTGTTAAAAATTCGAGTCTGTAGGAGATGGCATAACAACATGTTTTATCTTTTGATAGAGATTTACTTTACCAGAGAGGGTTGGACATATTACAAATCAACATCTACTCCTCGGTGTGAAAGAAAATTCAATAGGGAGAAAAAATACTGAGACAGATTATTCATTTCACCTTTTCTAGTGATGGAGTGTACAACAGGGTAGATTCTGACAGAGTATTAGGACAATTGCACTGAAAGCTTCAGCCTAGAACCAAGTTAAAATTCATTGGAATTGAGATACTGCCTTAAAATCTGTGGAAACAGCTGTATTATTTCTTTTGAAGGATGGTCTACCTTGGAACATTTTTTTAAATACTCTTGTGCTCATTTAGTGACACAGTGACATACAGAGAAATTGAAAATAAAGATTGTTGGGTCTTCAAAAACCAGTACAGTTTTACATGTAATGGAAATGGTATTTTCAGACAAAAAGTCCCTCTGCCTTAGGATGATAACTTGGTCTTTTTAGCATTGCATCCAGGCAGTGTGTGTGGATTGTTAACACAACAGGTACTGCAATCTATTCTAATCATATTTTACTTTAAAATATCTCTGTTTTAATTGAGAAGATTTAAATGTGGCACAAAAAAATAGTTGGATGATGCCTGACTGAAAAAGAAAACAAACTCTGCTTCAATAGGGAAAAGAGAAATCAGGAATGCAAAATAATTAGTGAGAGTCAGGGAAGCAGAAATTTTGATCCTAATGTTTCCAAAAGGATTCCTTGACAATTATAACACTGGTTCTTATCTAATCTCTGTTGTGCCTCATTGCCAGTCCATAAACTCCTTCCTCACCTAATTTCTATTTCCATGTTAAGTGCAGTTTGTAGAAAGGGTTCTGAGCACAATAAGGATCCAATCTATCTAAGCATCTGATCTAGCAGGTTTTCAAGCATCCCGAATTTCCCAGGAATCTGGAAAGGGTGGCTTGCAAGCCTTCAACCTTTTCACTGCACAGTACAACCAGTGAACAGTAATCCCCATCCCCATTTGCCAACAGAGTTATTGAGACATGACGAGGATGTGAGATTTGCTCAAGGTCAGGAGACCAAAACAAGACTGGAATTAGAAACCCTTTCCTTAGTATTTAGTGTAGCTCCTCTAATCAGTATGACAAGCAGAAAATTTACTTTCCTGCACTACCTGCTAGCTCCTTCAGGTGCCAGCAGCTAACCATTGTGCTGATTCTCTTTCCAGGAGCTGGCTGTTCCCAGTGTCCATGACATAGGAGCTTTGGTGGCATTTGGCTCAGGTGTTGTGTACATCACACTTCAGTCCATAATCTCTTACAAGTCCTGCCCACGGTGGAACACTCACTTTGTGTGTCACATAAGGATGGCCATATCTGTCATATCATGCATTGCTACCATTCCCAGTATCCTTTACAGTGGATCCCATGGTTTTCCCTTTATGTGCTCATGGTTTTCCTTTTAACTTAAATCATCGCTGATAAAGAATAAAAATGAGGCCACATTATTTACTTAGGGCTCCCTAATGTATATAATATAGCATGTTGAGACTATTAATAGCATAAAGATGAGTTTTAGGGGCTTCTGAAAAGCTTTATTTCTTATTTCAGTAGTATATTTAAAAACAATGGTGCAGTGTTCTTCACAGAATCATACAGGAGTGAAGCTAGAGCAACTTTCCAACCTCCTTCATTTGAAGGAGAGCAGTGAGGAAGGTCTGAAAAAGAGAGCCACTGCTTCTACAACGAGCCAAACACACAGAAGTTAAAAGCACAGGTGGCATACAAGCCTAGGCAGATGATTTTGATCATGCAGCTTGGGCCTTGGGCTCTCTAGTCACCTCTCTTAAAGTCACACTGCACAACGTCCTGTGATTAGAGTCACCTCACTGATTTTATTGCCTTGGGTGACCCAGCCCAGCACAGGAGTGAGACAGCTGCAGCCTGCTCTGGGTCTCAGCAGCTGGGAGAGGGCTGGGAGAGAGAGCCTTGCTTCCAGGAGGAACTTTACAAACAGCTCAAGGCACTTACTGTGCATCACTGGAAGCCAACTTTGTTCCACTTCCAGCCCTGCAGGACTCTGCCCCCACAGTTCTTCAACACAAAAGCCACATAAGTTTTGGAGTGTCTCCTTTTTGTCTATACTTTGAAAGAACCTACAAAAACCTTCATTTGTGCAGAAAAGTGTTTTGATTTCTGCTACCACTTACCTTGAAATAATGTGTTTCACTTACTTGTATTCTAAATACCTTTATTTGATACTCTGGTTGTTTAGGATCTCCTGTGCTACAGGAAGGGAAGATGGTCTGGTTTGTTTTTTGTTTTTTTTTCTACGAAAGCATTTCAATTTTTCTCACTAATATTGTATAGTTTCCTTTACACTGTTTTTCACAGTGATCGTGTTTGCTTCAAAAATTTCCATGACAAAAATTGATTGGACTCCAGGTGAAAAGGTAAAATCTCACTGGGTAGCCAACTTACCTTATTTGATATTATTTGGAGAATGCTGTGATATTTATCTTCAAGCATTGCAAACATGTCAGAGACTTCAAGCAGTACTTCATCATGAACATTTTTGTGCAATGCTGGTTTCCAGTCACTTCTTCCTCATCAGAATGATGTCTGTGGTGTGGGTAAGAAAACTTGTCATGGATGATTAATGTTCAAAGAGTTGGACTTTCATTTTGACCAAGAATTTGAAAGTTTCCCATAGAAAAAGACAGCCAAAAAAAAAAAAAAAAATAAATATATATTCTGGAAATTAGTTTTTCTACTTCCTTTTATAGTCAATTTTCTTGAAAATGAACTTCTCACATGAAACAAAAAGTGGACCAATTTAATTCTGTAGTTTTTGAGGGTTTTTACAGCACTGGTTTTCTCAGTTTTTTAATCATTCTTTATTAAATAGTCTTTGACACTGTCATAAATATTTGGAGTCTGACCTAAACATACTAAAAGTTAATTTTAGGTATTTGAATTGATTTCAGTGTTTTCAGAATGAAAACTATGAAAACTTATTTTTCTTTTTGGACAAATTTTGCTAAAAGGAGATATTAAAAAAAACCAGGTCAAATAATTCAGAGATTTTATCCTGCTTGAAGAGCTTAATAAGAGCACAATTAGCAAATGTACTTCAACCAAACAGTGGCAAGGCAGCTGTGAGGCAAATCTTTGCAAATAAGGCAATCTTAGTAAAATCTTCAAGGGTTTTGTGGGTTTTTATGAGATGCAAAGATGAAAAATAATGGCTTTACCAATAGAGATGGCATTTTTGTTGATGGCACATTGAGAAACCCTTTGCATTCTGTTTGTGACATGTGCCACAGGTTTTCTATGACAGTGTCAAAAACAAAAGTCCTGTCACAAAGGGCAGCCCTCCATTTCAAACCAAGGGGAGAATTTGCCCAGAATTACTGAGCTCAGCAGCTCTGAGTGAAAGGTGGAGCTTGGGCACTTCAGAAATCTTAAAACAACAACTGAATGTTTGCAGGTTTCTATCATATTCAACCTGTCTTTTGACACTGTGCCAATTGTGGTTTTCTTGTACTGCCTTTGATGTGACTGCACAAGATTTGAGGTAACACATGAAATCTTGATAAATTTAGTGTAAAAACAAAATGAGAATTGACTTTTATACCACAGGGATGATGAGCCATAAATCTTGTTGAATTTACAAAAGGAAATGTATCATTCCACCCATGTCTTGTTTTGGTGTTTTATCTGAAAATTTGTTTTATGTCTCATTCCATCAGGATTATACTTACCATTTTATGAGTGCAATCTGTGAATGGACCGTGGCCTTTGGCTTCATCTTCTTCTTTTTAACATTCATTAGAGATTTTCAGGTTGGTATTTGCATATTTTAGTAATGACAAAGTGCCATGAATTGTATAACAACAAATGCAATAGAAAATTACCTTTCTTTACCTAGATGCATCAAAGCTACACAGAAACAGATTTTACCAATCACAGAACTGATTTCTGTCTACATAATGAATATTCTCCCCCTTGATTACAAAAGATAGAATTCAGTTTAATAGTTCAATGTGCCTGTTCTTGGAAGTTTATATTATGAAAATAAGAGGAAATGATGAAATTAACCAAAATGAAATTGTGGACATTTTAAATTACAGGCTATAAAAAGCATGAATCCAATATTAGTGTTTGACAATGACAGATCTTTTTAGATTCTACTGTCTTTTTGTCATAACCAGTGTTCAGAGAAAACTAAACTATTAATTCAGCAAAAAATACTCTGCCACACTTCAAGAAAAAAAGACTTTTTTCTAAATTTCCAACTGTATTCATTTCACTATAACAATTTTTTTCCTTTTGTTTTGTATCATCTCCTTGTACTTAATATTGCAGAACTGTAAAATTAAATTGTCTTGAGCTGATCTTGCCTTATTTCTCTTTTAGAGATTTTCCATCAGGATATCAACAGAAATACATGAAGACTCCTGATAGTGAAAAAACAATATTTTATATCTATGAATATTCTAGGCTTCTTTTTACTTATAGAAAGAGTGGCAGAGGGACAGGGATTGATAAGGTTGTATTAAGACCCCATGCCATTAATTCTGCACCAGCAACCACTAAAAGATTTTTAAAACCCAGAGCAAAGTTCCTTCTGCCTCCTTGCAATATTTTGTAATTTTTATATGGTTTGGTATATTAAAAACACTGTAATAAACGCAATTTTTAGAAGCACTGGAAAATCACTCAAGGACTTGATCTCCTCAGCTCTTCCATTTTGGACATATCTGTAATTTTTAATTTGCTGTACTGTGATTTGTAGCATTAGTTTTAAACTTGAGAAAGTACATTTTTCTAAGAGGGAAATCACTGGGATTGAATTCCTACTCTGTTATATTGCAAGGGCTGCAGAAGATGGTGAGAGCATCTTTGTTTGAAGAAACTTGAAGTTAGTAGATGGCAACATTATGCTACATATTTCTGATACTGGGCACTGTAATGCAAATGCAAATCCTAAGAGAAATTTAAACTATATTGCTTGAAAAATGTTTTCTAATCATCACTGCACATGGG
Organism: Thryothorus ludovicianus; assembly: GCA_013397245.1. Taxonomy (NCBI): domain Eukaryota; kingdom Metazoa; phylum Chordata; class Aves; order Passeriformes; family Certhiidae; genus Thryothorus; species Thryothorus ludovicianus. The sequence goes on along the minus strand of VZTB01013352.1, from coordinate 90,012 downwards.
AAAATCCACCCCTTTTTCCCTCTTATGCACTGATGGCCACAGGAAACAAAAAAGGGAAGTGGGAATAGAAATAAATTTACATTTAAGCATGATGTACTAAAGAGGAATCTTATTGCAATTTGGTTAATATAAAGCAGAATTTTCCAGCCTGTGCTTTAACCTACAGTGAAATGAAGGTCTCAAAAAAATTATATTCTTTGGGAATGAATGCAAAATAAGAAGAGGCACCAGTACTTTTCAGGTGCTTAGAAATAAATGTGTGAGCATTACATACATAAAACTGAATTAAAAAACAAACCTGGAGAGCATCTGTAATGAAGATATTTGCTGCTATAGAGTTACTTCTGCAATGAAAGGCTTGGAAAGGAACTGATTGAAAACTCAGATGTTATAAGGGTCTGCAGGCAAGAGGTTCCTTCATGGACTGATTCACCACCTCCATTCCATGCATTCACCACTTGGTTGTCAATTATGTTCTCTGAAAATTGCATTTTCCACACTCTATCACAGCTCATGCAGAAATATTGATGATTTTCAGTTGCTAATATCCACTAAAGTGTGTTTTGGAGAGTGTCTTAAGATTGGTCATCTGTTGATATTTCTTTTAATGTGTATTTTAAACTGTATTAAATTCAGCTATTTCACAATTTAAAGAGTTGATGTTTTCTTTAAAATTTCTTCCAGATAAAAACAGCAAAAGTGTTTTTCACTGGCAGATTTGCTTTCCGTAGTATTCAGGTTATCTTGCAGAGGTTCATAGCTACAACCAAGTTAAAAATCAAATCTAGAACTTACTAAAGGAAGGACCTTATGTCTTGCTGATTGGGCATCACACGTTCCTTCAAGTGAAGATTATAAATATTATTTTTGTGTATATCCACCACAAAAAGTGACATCATGTTATTTTCAAGGCTCTGTTAAGACCATATTTCCCAGTGCATTGTGTATTATTCTTTTATTGGTTCTTATTCTTAGCTTTCATAAACTAAAGCATAAGAAGCTTGAAGTTGTTATTTCAAATGATAGCCAACCTTTACAGTGCTTACAGTATCCTAAAGGAAAGAAAAAACATTTTCAGAGGAAGTGGCTGGATCAAGATCACTTTGTTCCCTGAAGTCAACAGGTAAATTCAAGTACTGAATGAAATCCTTCCCATTTGTCTTTATTTTGATACATTTTAATAGGAGTCATATTCATGACCAAAAGAATGCACCAATAGTGCACCTTTCATTAAACCTCTCAGGTCTAAGACCTCAGCTTGCATTGACATGCAGATAGAGGCAATGGATTATTAATTTTTTATTTGTGCAGTGAACAACTATTGAAAACATTTTGATTATTCTCTGGCTTCAAGGAGATTTTCACTCAAAAACTTAAATGTTTTTTTTTCAGCTGAAATGTGAGTTGACAAGTTGCAAACAATTACCAAAATAATATTCTAGCAAGGTAAAATTTAGCAGTGGCTGACTCTTGCTAAGTATTGCACTTTAATTTTTTATAGGCAAGTGATCTCTAGAGGTTAGCAGAGATAATGTCACAGCACATTTCTGTTGCTTTGCTACAGGTCCTTTTCCCTATATTTTCATATTTCTTAGCAACAAGAAATAGCTATTTTTTTGTTGGGAGCTATGCTAGAATTATTCTCATCATCTACTCTGGATGATGTTCTCTATTTGTCAGCCCATCAGGAGTGATTGAGAAATTCCTTTTGCATCAGCTACAGTAAATCACATGATGGTTGCTGTTATTTTTAGTGGTTATGCTAAATCACTCTCCTGCTTCCAAAAGTACAAAACCTCATTTTTCTAGGTTGTGAAGCTTGATCTGCTGATGAAATATCACTGCTGTGGTCTCTGTCATAGTTCCAGATTTTATGAGGATGAAACTCTATCAACTCAAAATACCAAAACCCCTTTGTCTTAGGACACTGCTACTTGCTCTGCCTTGCTTCCAGTTGCACAAATGTGATGATTTTATCATTGGCTTTTCTTCTAAGGCACTCCAAACTTTAATTTCTGGCCTGCTCAGTTTGCAGACTGCCTCACCTGTGACAGCAATACAAGAATCTTGATGACAAGTTATTCATTTCTTGCTCTTAATACTGGGAGCAAAAATTCCAAGCACATTAGAGGCAACGTGTCAGTGAATTTTGGACATTCCAGCATGAAGTTTGTAAATACATTCAAGAGCTTGGTATTTCAAACTCCTCTGTAAATACAGTCTTAGTCTCAATATTGACCACATTTTCACAAACCTCCAGGCTTTAGAGCATCTGTTTGAAGCCTGCAGAGGGTTTCAGGTTGGTTCCCAGTGGTTTACAATGTCCACTGAAAATATTGTCTCTGGAAGAGGCTGGAAGAGCTGCTCTCCTCCAGGAAACAGTGAAAGGCAGCATGGTGTGTGTATTTTAAGGAGGGATAACGTTCCTTTCCTTGGAAGATGAGTCAATGTCCATTTATTTGGGACAAATGTGGGGAAGTAGCAATAGGCTTTAATTTAAAAGTTTTCTGTAGCTTTGACTAAATTCTGTCAGAGCTGGGTCTGTCTTTGCATTTTTGTGTGTGCAAGTGCCCATCTGCTCACACGTGCAGACACAAACAGAACTGGCATGAGGAGCCCTGGCAGGGGCCAGAGCCCTGCATGCTGCTGCAACACACAGAAATAAAAATACACACTGTATTTCAGCGATTTAGAGAGCTTTGGCTGTATTTTGGACAGGTAATGTAATTCAGAAAGGGCATTTTTCTCTCCTTAAGGATAAAACAGGCAAGTCCTACAGGCAGGATCTGTATTTTTCCCCATACACAATAGATGGCACTAGCAGACCACATGATTTGGGTTTGTTTCCCATGTTCAGGCAAGCAAGGACTGTAATTTTGTAGGTAGCTTCAGCTGATTTTAATAGTTGTCTGGAGGCCCAGTTAAATGACTTTTGTGTTGTGCCTTTGTGGAAAACAATTCAGATCTTTGCCATCCTTTCCTGCCCTCATCTAAGTAAATATGTTTTGTGTAAATGTGCAGTTTCACAGCACCTTCAATTTCAAATTGATTTGTCCAAGTCAAAGGAGCCTCTTGCTGCAGTTACCCCTGGCACAAGCTGGCACCCAGCTCTCATCACTGCACCAATCCTCTTGGGAAGTTTTTCCCACCCTATCACAAAGGTACATTTCACTCAGCTGCTTCAGTAGGACCCTGTCAGTTTGCAGTAAAAATAATATAGATCCTGTTTGCATGAGAAAACAATGTAGAAAGAACAGGATTTTAACATTTCAAAATCGCAGCCAATCCGCACCCAGAAAAAGTGACACACCTGGTTGTAAAAAAAATTCAGAGATAGCTGCTGAATCCATCTAAAAATGCATTTTGTATGTAAAATGTCTTTTTTTTTTCTGTTATTTCCTTGCCTAACAAAACAGTTAACATTGTCTTCTATGAAGTGTAGCAATAATGCAGGCTTTTCAAATATTATCTTACCTGGAATAATAAAAGTTGAGCATTCACAGTCTTAAATAAACAATGCTGAGCAGCATGGATGTTTCTCTAGAAACTCCCACCAAATGTGGTATGGATTTTTAAAAATAAATATAGAAAGTGCTCTGATAAAGAATGAGTGATGCATTTTTGATAGACACCTTTAACGTGGTAGAACTTTCTTACTCCAAAAGCACTCTCCCGACACACGCCCATAAATTCATTATAGGTGCATTTCAAAGAAGGTTTCTCTGATGAATATTTCGATTTTCATCATGAGACCTGCAGGAACATTCTCTGTGGCTCTGCTTTTGTTAGAGGTGTTAGCAGCTGATGGATCTCTATGTAAAGAAGTCTTTTTCTTTCCTCTCATGCTGCATCCAGTGGCTGAAACATATTAGATGGTTTGCAGGAAGGTTTTTCATCTGCTTTGAATTATTCAGGAGGGTTTTTTGATAATTTGTGGGGTTTTTTCCTTTAAAAAATTAAAAATAGAAATTTGTGCTCATTTGAAATTTCAGTGAGATTGCACATAAAATCTTGTCTACTACTTAGAAAGGATTTTGACACAGGTCTTGCTCTTCAGGCAAAAATGTAATGTTCAGAAATTCCACCAGAAGAAATATTCCTTTTTTTCTTACAGAGATCTATTTTGCCCTTGAAGTTATAAACTCAATATGAGATAAGAAACTTCACTTGAAGGAAAGGTGATCTACTTGACTTTAATCAACCAAAATCAAATTGCAAGCCTTCTACTGGCTTTAACTGTTGGTATTTCTTGCTCTGCTGAGCAAGAGCATATGTTGTTCACAGAGCCTGGAGATGTTTCCTGGATAGATTCTGGTGTCAGCAGTATGTAAAATGTCGAATTTGGATGGGATGAATCTGGAAAACAAGTTATCTCCTTGTAAGCAGTTTGAAGGAGACGCTTGTTCTGCCTCTGCTCCTTAAACTCTGCTTGTTTTCTTACTGAAGAAACACAAGAGTTCAAAGTGAAATATTTCTGAGTTCTCAGAACCAATATCACAACTACCACAGGATGTAGTTCTGATTAAACCTCTAATGACATTTAATTTGAAATTCGGTGCAACTGTGTGGAGATGGCACTGTGACAAGTTCTGAGACATCCCCAAGTAGCTGCAACAGCCTTAGAAGCAGCTGAGGAGGCAGGAGCCAAGCTTCAGCAAGCACTTGTTTTCTCAGGAGGGTGGAAGCTTTCCACTGCCTTGGCTTCCTCTGGGTTTTGGGGGCACGGAGATGGCGCCATTTCTTATTTCTCCCTTTGTCCTCTGTCCTTCTGTGTTACCTAATACTCGATTCACACAAATTGTGTTGGCAAACAGCTCTCCCAGTATGTTAGTATTAGGATGTGGTTTCTGTGATTCTGTTCCAGAAATCATCTTTCTTCATGACAGTCAACAAATTAGCCTTACTTTCCTCCGTTCTGTGGTCTCCATCTGATGTCTGGGGAATTTGAACGTATGCAGGTAGTAAGTCATGGGTGCTCTCTGACCTGACTGCAGACCAAAATCAACTCTCAGCTGAGACCCTGCCTACAGCTGGCATGGCTGGTTAGCTTAAAAGTGTTTAAACCAAATATTTGGGGTAATTATAGTATTATAGCAGATTTTAAAGGGTGATTGCCAGTGCTGTCAAAGGGTGAAGCTGACATTTTTTCAGTACCCCTCCTTGCCAAACAGCCTTAAAATTTGAAGACTATTATTGTATTTGCATAGTTCTTTAGTCTTGAACTGAATTTAAAACATGCTTACTGTTTAGAGTAGGCAATACAAAATCCTGATTGCTACTTTCCTGGAATTTCAACCAAAAGGAATGGTACAACATTATATAATCATGTTTTTTAAAAATCAACTTGCAGTTTTACATGGCATCTTGTGTCTGCTCGTGGCAGCCAGAACTGAGCGTTGCCATTGAAAACAGAGAGTCATGGCAGTATATTCACTCCAAAAATACCTTCTGGTTGCAAAAATATTTAACAATGTTAAGACTAAAGAGGAGCGAGAGGAAACTAAAGAAAGACAGGATTGGAAACTGTTCATTGCACTGTCAGATAAAAATTCACCGTGGAAAAATGCACAAATAGACAAATAAAAAACAATTTCTGGAGTGAAAATGCAATCTAGCAGACCACTGAGTCTTCTTGAGCAGAGTTGAAGGATGAAAGGGGGCTGACCCTCAAACCACCTGGTTAAATTCAAAGAGCAGAAAGCACTGGGCATCAGGCATTCAGCTCGGGACTGGGGGCAGATAAGCCTCTCATGGATTTCTAGGAAGAGCAGAAACTCCGCCTTTGCGTGAGGCTCTTTTGGAAAAGAGGTTTAGATAAAAACAAGCCTTGGAAACCAAAATCCTAGCAATACCATGGATGGGTTATTGAAGCCATCCCATAAATCACAGTAGCAGTTGGACAGCAAGGCAAAATGGGAATCAGTGATGTCTTTTTCTTCAAGGAGGGCTGGAGATGGATTGTGAAACCATGTTGCAGAACCAGCAGTTCCCGTGTCCTTGGGGCAGTTTTGTCACTTACTCCTGAGGCACACAGGAACAGGACTAGAGATTGGAAGCTGAGAGAATGGCTGAGAGGAGTTCCTGTATAAGAACAGAGAGGAGGAAAAGGCAGGAGTTTGCCTCAAAGTCTGTGGAAATGAGCGTGACACATCGCTGGCCTCAGTGGAAATAAAGAAACACAGAGACTTTATTTATTACCCCATAAAGAATTACATTAAATGACATCCAATTACACAGAGGAATCAGGAAGCACTTTGCCTCCATTTTCAGGACACTAAGGATCAATACCTTGATAGGTTTCTTGGGAGTCAAGTTGTATTGAAACCACAACCCCAGGACCTGGAGAAGAGGTTCCTGCTCACAGATTGCAGCAGGAGGAGTTTCCCTTTCTGTGGATTTTCAGTGTAGAATTTGGAGTAACAGGAGGTTCTTCTTGCTTGTAAAGGTCTCCACATAGCTTCTGGTGGGAAGACACCAGATTTTTTTGGCAGTCCCACAGGAAACACAGGGGAGATTTTTTGCCAGCAAAATCACAGACTAGAAGAGGAACAGAGTCTCTGTAATGAAACACAGGAGTGAGCTACACAAGGTGGTTGTGGTGATTTGCTTTTGTCCCCAGTGTCATGTAGGAGACTCTGAAGAGAGTGTCACCACGGGTGCAAGGAGGGTTTGCTTGTTTGAGATGGTTTCTCCATTCCCAGCAGATAAGTGATGGCTGAAATACACCTCAAAGAAGTATGGGAAGACTGAAATCAAAGTGAGGAGCCCACTGAAATAAAAACAAAAAGAAAAAAAGGAAAAAAAGAAAACTAATGAAACTGGAAATACAAGAGATGGAGATCTACAAACCTCTAGTCAGTCAATCAAATGGACCAGTACCAGTCTGGGGAGACATAAAGGGAAAAGGACTATGCTGATGCAACTGGAGGAATCTCAAGCTAAATGATTACCCACCAAAAAATACGTAATGAAGTCTTAAAACATCTGTTGATGATCAGGAGGACAGAGCCTCCAGCAGAAAAGGGTGAAGATGGCTTTTCTTACCAATGTTTATAATGGACTGAATTAGGATCAATCAAACGTGCAGTGATACTTCACCCAACCAAGCCTCTGGAATTAATGCTCATCTATGAAATACTCCACACAGGAGGCAGCTGTTGGTCTACTGCTAAATCACTGTTTAACAGAAAATACTGCTAACCTGAACCCTCTCCTTAGCACATGTATGTTGCTGCTCTCATAATTTCTTTTTGGGTTGTTGTGAATTTTCAGTATCACTTTCTTTAAACAGGAGAACACATTATTCAGAAAGTGCCAAACAACATCTTTATAATTATTATGAAATCTCCTATAGAGCGTTTCCTGTTAATTTTCATAGTGTTTTGAAGAAAATTCTTTTGAAGGCTTTCATAGGCTGTTGTCCAACATATCTGGGGAGTCTGTTTTTCAACATCTAGTTTTACTCTTTAACATTTATTTATGGCCATTTCAGTGCCTTCAACTTCCTAGGACTGTAAAATATTTTTTTAACCACCTTACTGATCTTAGATTTGCACACATTTGGACAAAGGCCAGCTGATTCACTAATAATTAAGGTATCACAAATTTGTTCCTAAAACCACTTCATTTACTGCTGGTGCTCTGCTTTGCAGTGCTGTGTGTGAAGAGGCACACAGAGCTGGCTTTGTCTGGGCTGCCCACACCAGATACTCTTTGTGCAGGGTATAGGCAGAAGCTATAAAAGCTGATGTTCACAGCAGATACTGCAACCTAGTCATTTTTGCCACCTTTTTCCTCCCTATTTTTCTTTTTTTACTCTGTTTTTATACCTGCTTATTTTTAAAGAATTCTAGTTGGTGTCATCTTTTTCCCCACTCCCTTAGCTGTGAGCACTTATCAGGGCTGCAATGTAAAATCTAGAAAAAAAAATGGAATGATTTAGGCTTCTGGTACTTCCTGGCTATTTATAAAAGTCAAAGTCTTTTGGCAACTTCTTCAATCTGTATTTACAGTGATGGGAGCAACTGTTTTTATAATGGATCCTCTTAAACTTGAAATATAAATGGAAGTGTCTATTCCCTTGAGATCATGTCCTTGATTCTACATATTGATCATGGGAATTCTTCTGCTGGTGCAGTAAAAACTGCTTCTCCTTTTCCTTTCAGCTCTGCCCATAACAAGCTGCTTTGTCCACAGCTCATTATTTCTTTACATCTACTTCTACACAGGCACAGTGCTGCTTCAAATAGGGCAGGAATGGTTAAATCCATCATCCTACTGCCCAGGTACCCTCAAGTGGGTCTGTCTGCAGATCATAGTGCAGCTGACATCTGGAATCCCACACAGAAAGAGAGGATTCTTTGGGTGAAATGTCCTCAACCAGTAAATTCTTGAAGGTAGCTGGAAATTGGAAGTATATGAGGAGTGTCCTGCTAAGCAGGATATCTGTCTGTAGGATATTCCAAAAGAAGGCCATAGGAAAGAAAATTATGAAGTGGGAAACTGTTTGTGTTAAGGCTAAATTGTTCAAAAAATAAGTATTGTTATTAGTTCTGAATTAGCTCCTCTGATGCTACATCAAACCTTATTAGCCTTCTTTCAGCAAAAAACTGAGGTTGTTGCTTAACTTTCTGGAACAAGCCATGAATTCCTGAATTCCATTGTTTTTCAGAGGCTGTGGTTTGATTCCCAGAACCAAAATGAATCTGATTCTTGAGCTGGCATATACCCTTAAAGCATTCCTAGATCAGGATTCTGAAAACCTCTTCCACATTAATGGGTTCCTTATGAGTGATAATGGTGCAATTGCGAGAGATGGAGAACCAGACTAAGCAGTTGCCCTTTTCATGTTCATTGGAGGGGAAAGAGTAGACTTTGGGGGTCATGGGGGTGAAATTTGGCCTAAGGAGGAAAAGAAAATCTTCTAACCATGTTACATGGCATCTACCATGTTAAGAAGGCTGTTTACAAGAGGCCTTATTCAACAACATCGAAATCTCGTGGAATCTTTCCATGCTGCTTGAATTTAAATCACATTCTGTTCCTGTCATGCTCATCTGCTCAATGCCTTTGAGGGACATTTGCAGAACAACCCTGCTGCTTACTGTTCTTGGCTGGCAGCAACTTGTGAGGAAGGTAATCAGTAGTTACCAACACCAGCTTTATCTGCTGAGTACTGGAGTACTCAGTGCACAATTGTTATTGCTGGGGCTGGGCTGTGTAATTTCTGCTTTCTGTTCATCATCACCTGCCAAGCAGTTGAATGCATTAAAGAAAATTTGGCTCCAGTTGTACAAATTTGTAAGGGCTTATCATTGCCCCCACATGTGTTTGAACTGGCCATGAGTTCATGCTGTGAAATACAAATAAACGTGAGCTTCTCCTGGAAAGAATGAACTACCTGCACTACAGAATGGCACACAGTAAGGGTGTCACAGCCATCAGCCTGGCTGGCACCATGTCCCTGAGCTATTCACCCTGACACGCTGGGTCAATTAGCAAATTACAACCGGCACTGCATTTCTCATAGTTTCCAATTTCTTATCCAGGAATGGTGCTCCATGTACAGCAAGACCGACAACAAGCATTCATGTGCAAGAACACCCACAGCCAAAGCCAAAAAAAGGTTTTGTGCCCACTTAGACTCTGCCAAAATCTACAGGCTCCCCTAAAGAGCTTGCTGATACCTTCATGGTGTCAGTGTGGAAATGCCCAGCAAGGGTTTAGCATTCCTGAGGCTGCAGAAGTCTGGGACAGATCTTTGTCAGTCCAGCCTGCACATGCCACTCCTTATTTGACCTGGCTGTTGGAGCAGTGTCAAAAAACATAACTTACCTCATAGGTACCTGTCAGAACTATCTAAATATGTGCTGGATTCAACAGTAAGGACTCCTGGATGGAAAATTTCCAAATTATCCTTTTTAGTGACTGATACTGCTCCATCAGACATCATCTACTTCATAAAAGCTTAACACATAATCCAACGCCATTCAGAGCCAAACCTTTTGCTCTTGTCACAAAGAAGAAAAATAACACAGGTGACCAACTTTTCTTATGCAAATCTGCACTGTCAGCCACCAGCACTTAATTAACCTAGAATAGAAAAGTACTGCAGAAGACTTATTAATAAAGCCAAGGACAGTTTTCCCTGGGAATGAGGGAGTTTTTTTGGGGTGATATCACAAGGCTACACCTCATGGGATGAAAGAGAAAAGATGTCCTTATCACTTTGTGCTTTTTGAGGAACAAGTGGCATCAATCTGGGCAGAAAAGTCCATAAATTCTGAGTGAATACACCTAAACCCAAAAATTTTTCTGGACACAGGCCAACCAAATGAAGAAAATTGAACTATAAACTCCATGAACTTTGTATGATGCTGAGAGTTGTTTATTTATAACAAAATGGAGAAAAAAGAAACAGGAGCACCTATCTTGTAACATGAACTTCAAAGTGCAAAATAAATATAATGCTAAGAATCAGTCAAGCCCAGGAATCCAAAACAAAGTTTGTTCAAAACGTGAGCAGAGGCACAGCTGTCACAATGCTGACTTAGCTTTCTTCAGGTTTCAAAGGAGACTCAAGCCCATCAATATTTCCATATCCAAGTAAATCCATACCCAGTCCTAGCTGCAGACACTGCTCTCATTCACCAGAGAAAAACACAGAATGTCAGCTGTCCTTAGAGATAAAAAAACCCAACAAAACCAAATCAGCCAAACATGTGAATAATCACAGTGATATTACAGTTCCTCCTGCCATATAGAAACCAAATTGGACTTAAAAGTTGTCATAATTTCAGTTATGATCTGGAAAAGAGATTCCCAAGGAGAGTTTGTAGTCATCCTCAGCAATCCTCAGAGCCATTGACAGTCTGGGCTCCTGACAGAGATATCTGCAGGTTGGCAATAATTCATTGCTTTAATTTTTTAAATTATTACTGACTTGGAATATTTTTTTCTATCAAATCTTTTTCATAACAGTAAATTTTTTCTGCAGTCAGTTAAGTATTTCACTGAGTTTGATGCACAGCATGCAGTTCAAAGAGCACATTTTTTTTGTCCTTACAACCCAACTGACTACTGCAAGTTGCCTGCAGGAAACTTACAGAAATAAGACAGGTTTTATAGGTGAGTAATGTTTTACCAGGAGAACACAGGCTTTATTTTGCACAGTGTATGTAATTTCTTTTTAAAAACGGGTGAAAGTCTCCAGAGTGTATTACTGAAATGTTAATATGCTGATGAATCAGTAAATAAAAAAGCTGAGAAATGAGAATTTGAGTGATTCACTCCATTTAACTGGAAAGAGAATTTGCTCCCTGAGTCTCTTTGAAGTTAGAGGTCAGTGGGGTTATTTCCACAGGCTTGCTGACATGAAGGAGGAGAGGTGTGTCCATGGCTGGCCAGACTAACAGGGGCAGGAAGGACGGAACCACGCTACACTGACTTTATCTGAGCTCACCAAAACAAGGTTTCAGCTGTGGTTTGGAAGAAGCAGAAAACCAGAATGGCCAGAGGCAGCAGCAGAGAATGAGAAGGAGAGGAGAGAACAGTGAGATGGCTGGATGG
>VZTB01013352.1:48114-77740 GCA_013397245.1 Thryothorus ludovicianus | reverse complement strand
GATGGATGATGGATGGATGGATGGATGATGGATGGATGGATGGATGGATGGATGATGGATGGATGGATGATGGATGGATGGATATGTGGGGCTGTCTCCAGTGGGCTCTCATAAAACTGTGGCTGGAACAGACACCTGTGGGCTCCCAGCTGTCAGAAAGGTTCATGCCACTTGTGAAAGCTGAGCAGAGGAAGGACAAAATCCCAAAGAGGAGCCACTCCTGGGCACCATGATAAAAAATTCAGTCTTCCTCACTGCTGCCTTCATCCTCACTTTATCACTGCAGCATTCTTGGCATGGGAGGCTGTTACAGTGCAAGACTTGGCATCAATTCTCCTCTCAGCTGCCATTCTTGTCCCTTGTTGCTGTTTCCAGCATCTTCCTGACAGCACCTAGCTTGGTGTAGTAGCACAACTGCTCTATAAATCTCAGGTACAGCTCTGTTGTCTGCAAGTTTGACCAAATGGCAGCTCAAAATCTGGCAAGTGTGCCTGCAGGAGGACTCCAACTCTGCCTTTGGTGGATTAAAATCAGTGGGAGGTAATTATTGTTATTTTTAGCAGAAAGCTGAAGTACAGGAACCATAAACTGGCTGGAAAAGTCTGAAATGTGGAAAATCTGAAATTATTCAAAGGCTTGTTTCCAGTCTCCAGTTATTATCATAAAGCAGCAAAATCTGATTCTCTATCACTGAAGTTTTCTTACTGACTCTTCTGCCACATTTCTGCTGGCGCCTCTCAGCACACGGGTCCTTGATCCAGCATTTGTATCTCTGATTCAAACAGTAACAAAGGAATGCAAGTATTTCAAATTTGAATTAGTTTGGATTGAATGTGAATTTTTGTATACTTTTGGACAGAGTGCCTTCTAAAAGAAACAACATAGAAGCAAGGAAAAAAAAATAAAAGGACTCCCCCCACCTTGTAAATTCAGTTTTCTGCACTGAGGTGGTTTTCTGTCCTCCATCCCACCCCCCAGTCACACTGTGCATTTACTCTGGTATTTGTAGCACCACTTTGAGAGTAAGTTCCTTAGGATTTTGCTTTGTGGAAAACTACGTGCCAGCTTTAAAGCTTCTAAAGTAAGTTTTTATTTATGAGTCATTTGTACCAAAACCAGACATTTTTGGAACTGAATGCTGCCCAGTTAGGACATCTAAGGAAAACAAAAATGATAATTTAATATTAAATCTTTCTAAAGTTTCTTACAATGATCTGACAGCAGGAAAGCCCCTGCCTCACATGATATCTAGAATTTCTTATTTTGTCATATATTCAAAAATATTGAAACAGCCAGACACGATAATTTCTATTTAGGCAGCATCTCTGCACTTTTGCAACAGCTTAGGCATTATTATAGTTGCTATCCTAAAACAGGTGATACCAAAAACATTTTTGGAGCAGGCAAGGATTGGCCACACGTCCACACTTTCAGCACTACCCTCACCTACTGGGGACCTCAGAGAACTTTTATCAAGCTGCTCCAGGTTGTTCTCTCTCTTTCTGCCCTGCCGTGATGGGTATGTGACCAGAGCAAGTGATGGGAAGAATGAACCAGCTCACACCTGCAGCACACACAGTTCCACTTTTTCCTCGGGTCTTCCTCTCCCATGTGGCAAATCATCTTCTAGGCAGATGAGAGAGGGAATGAAGCAATAATCAGCAGAACTTTGTCAATCAGAAATGCCTGCTGCTGTGCAATCAAACCCATCCTTTTGCAAGTACAAGTCTTTTTTTTTTTACTGCAAAGGTGCTGGGGAAGTTAAGAAGCAGATGTTGCAGATCTTAGACTGATGGTGTCAATAAAGACTAGAAAGACTCTCAGCTTTTAAAAGAGGGAAAATCCCATAACATGAATCAGGCAACCCTTCCATCTCTGGCAGTGCTCCAGGCCAGGCTGGATGGGGCTCTCAGCAACCTGGTCCAGTGGAAGGAATCCCTGCCCATGGCAGTGGAACTGGGTGATCTCAAAGGCTCCTTGCAGCCCAAACCATCCCATGATTCTGTGACTTGATGATATTTCCTATTTGCTTGTTTTAAGTATGAGACAAAGTATGGGCTGTCTTGATCATTCAGTTCCTCTTTGGTAGTAAAATGCTTCTGGATTGAGTGTGAATTATTCTAAAAAGCTACATACGTAGAACAAATATGAGTCTCTCTACTCCTATTTTTGAATTTAAGAAAGGATTGAGATGAAAAAGAAAGACAAACCAACTCACAGTATAGCATACAAAGAATAAAATGCATCGTATCTTCATTAAAGCAATATTAGCAGCTTTACACAAATATTTCTGACAGACCATAAAGATTTTCTAAAGGGAAATGTGACAAAAATAATTGTTTTAAAATTTCATACATATCAATTACACCTCCTTGCAAGTAGTTTTAAGTCTTTCAAACCCAGAAAATTGGTTAAAAACTGGTTTTGTTTTCCAGAGTTTTCCATTAAATCTTTCCACCAAATCTTTGAAACTCACTGAACACAAAATAGCTGCACAAACATAGATGAACATCTTTGCAGTTGTGGAATTCAAGCTACTGCCCCTGTAATGCTCAGACAAATGATGCAGAGTCTTGCTGACAATTGTTCTGGCAGATCTCTCGTTTGTTTGTTTGTGTGCTTTGTTATAAGGCAAACACTAACTTTTTATATGTCCATGGTTCCACCTACCCAATTGGAGAAAACTTGCTACAATATGGGGCATATGTCACCACTTCTGTGTTTAATTATTTGCTACTATCTTTTTTCCTCATCAGGAATCCAAGTTACTGACCACGTCAGATGGAAAAATACAACTTTCCTGATGGCTGCAACTGAGTTTTGCCTGTGAGGAAATGCAGTTCTAACACTTTGCCTTAAGTGCCTGCCTATATATTTGGAGATGGCCAAGATACACAATTTATACCATTCAGGCAGTCTCCAGACATTTAAAGTGGATTAGAATTTTCTTTAATCCTAAATTTGCCCATTTTTCCACTTCACCAGCCAAAAAATTGTGTTTAGAGGATGCGCTGTAGGTGCCTGTGGTAACTGGGTATATTTATCAGGGCATCAGATGTTGCACCTTTTTACTGCTCTGTCAGAAAAATATTTCCTTTTATAACAATTGAAGTTTTCAGATTTCTGTCAAGAAAGTCCTCCAGTGCCAGAAAATAAAGTTTTACCAGACCTCTTCCCAACATCTAGTTTAAATGCATCACTGCCTATTTTTTACTAGGTGTTATTTGGTATCTTTTCCACACTATCCCTCCTCACACAAGAAGAGTGAGTCAACCCTTTTCCCTCACTCTCTGCTGCATATATGTATTACAATTTCAAGCCAAACCCTGCCTTTGAGACCATTATGCTTTTTTTTCTCCCTAAACATGCAAGCTGTAAATTGTCAGTTTTAAAGCTACCTCTGCGACTTTATAACCTGAGATTCCTCTGCAGTGCCACTCGTGTTTTGATTTTGCAGTTATGCTCTGCAATCCCATAGAAAATCTCCAATTTTGTTCTTTCCTAGGGCGTGGTGCAAGGCAGCCATTACTCACAATTCTTGTACACGGTGTCTCGGTGATTTTAAGCTGAGGGGAACTCAGAAAAAAAAGTTGTAGTGAAAATGGACAGGGAAATTCCTTCTGGGGGCTGCTGCACAGGTACTGTGTCCCTCTCACTCCTGCTGCTGTGGTGCCAGGCTGGGGGCTACTGTCCTCCCTACAGGGGGAAAAGAGAGGCTTAAAAGATTTTACAAAGGTTGTAAAGTTCTGGTGGGGTTGGACCTCTCTGGGAGGAGAGACACAACTGAGGAGACCAATGACCAGTCTTGAAATTCTTGAAGAAAACCCTCTGGTGTGATTTTCTAGCTTGGCTCCCTCCACACGACAAACACGTTTGGTGGCTGCAGGGTGCAGTGACTCAGTGCTCCCTGGGCTGGAACGTGAATTGCAAACTCAACTTCACTTCAAACCTGCCTCACCACTGGGGATTTGCTGGGATCTGGACTTTGGGTTCAGCTTGGGCCCGGAGTCTGGACCCTGCTGCTCTCCACCTGCACCAGCCTCAGCTCCTGCCTTGCCCTCCCTCAGGGGAAGAGAACCTGCCCTTGCAAAGGCCATCCCTCTGATCTCCATGTGAGAACTCTGAAACTTCTAAAAAACAGTATTCTTTAAAAAATACAGGAAAAAAAAATGAATATTTCCCCTAGCTTTCTCAATAATGCATTTTGAATCAGAAGTTTCAGAAACAAAGCATCCCAAGCAAGGCACCTGGTCTGGAATATTTCATCCCAATGGCTGGAACACAGCAGGTCTAAAAATCTGCTCTAAGTGGGTCAGAAATGTTCAGAAATACTTTTCTGGAATTTTGCAGGGGATGAGGAGAAGCATAGAAGGAAGGGACTAGGCAAGACAGTGAGACATCAAGAAGGAGCTGGAGGAAGCAAAAGGAACAGATCAGTCTTTCCAGGAGCTCCAGTCATTCCTGTGAAAGAAAAATGAACTGAAAATTGAGTCAATCTTCTTCAACCAGCTCAGAACACCACCACAGTGCAAGAGCTGGCAGGAATTTCGAGTGGCATCTTGACCAGTTGCACCCAGAGCTGACATACTTTTGGGAAGTATGGATAAATGCTCTGGTTTACAGAGCTAAATATTATTCCTGCTATTGCCATGGGACCGTTTATGCAAATTAATTTAATGCAGAAAGGGTTTAGAAGGAATGAAAAATGTGACAGCCTGTAAGACACAACACTAGGGGTTGTAGAAATGAAAGAGACTCTTAAGTCAGACCCCTGAACTGTGTTTAATCTCAGTGACTCATTTAACTACAGGAAAAATAAAGTCTTTGCTTGTGATGTATTCTTTATCTTTTACTGAAAAAAATTCTTCATGTCAGGCACAAAAATCCTAGAGAAACACTGAGAAACAGTAGCACTGGTGTTTCTTGTATTTGCAGTCAACTATAAATTCAATTTGTAAGTATCTTGGCAGTAAAATGGAGCTGACTGATAGTGGTTAAAGCATCTCTAACATTCCCCTCCTCACACACTTGAGAACCAAGAACTGGAGATGTCCCCCCATGAAAATCAAACATTTTCAAAAATACTTAATTTACTGTGTCTTGTTCAACAAATTTAATCGTGATTTTTGCTGTTGTCTTGATTTTTCCCTGTTTCTTCCTTCCTTGTTTCTCATGCAGCACAGACCATTTACAAAGAGAATTACAGTTGGCATCTTGAGAACATTGATCCAGAAGAGGAAAGGGACAGCAGCCCGAGGATGTTTTCTATTTACAAATCCTAACCAAGAGGCTTCTGTTCCCTCTCATGCAACTTTACAAAGCTATCTTGTCTTGAAAACAACAACCAAACCACAAAATTATTCTGCTACTGCATTCCCAACATGACCATGAAATAATTCAGATACTGAACACTCTAGTGATTTGGGTCCTGTTTTTTAGTTTTTACTTGTGTTTTGTTGAAGAATAATTTTTGTAAGTCTGACCTGACATATCTGTGATTTCTTTCGGGTCTCTTGAATGGAGGAGAAAAAGTTTTATGTAGTTTTGCCTTTTTATGTCATTTTGATTTCCCCTTTTCTTCTTTCCTGATCTAGAACCATCTGATCTTGGCTTGTGCCTTAAGGCAAACAGACCAAAGCTGTAACTGCAGTGTGATGGTGTCAGTGATTTTACAGAAGGTTTCATCACAATGAAACCCCTTCTTCCCAAATCTTGAATAAAAAAAACCCAAAAAACCAAAGGAAAAACCACTTCAGAGCAAGGTGAAGTCAGAAAACAGTTTGTGATGGCAGGAATTATGGAGAATAGTAATGTGTATTGCCATCACTCCCTGACTTAATGAACTTCAACTGAGTATTGTTAAAGGCTCTTGGGACAGCAGCAAGAGATTTTCTAATCTTTGAAAACACCAGAGAAGTTTATGGGTGGTGGTTTCCATCAACTTACCAGCTGCTACAGCTAAAAACAAAACCTGCCATAATCTATTTTGTTAATTCTTTGTTTTTAAAGAAAAAAAGTAGTCCTTGTAGACAAAAAACCTCATGTAGGTCACTAAGGTTGCAAAAAATACTGTGTAAATGCTGTCATAAAACCAAACAAAGCAAAATTATTCTGCCGTGAATAACACGTGGTTACCATTTGTTTACAACTCAGTCCAGCTATCGAAACAACCTAAACATTTTGCTAAACAGTTCACAGTCCTTTTACAAAGAACTCAGATTAGGGGAGGTAAATGCAGGGTTTGCAGCGCTGCTGAAGCTCTGCTCCCTGGGCACCAGGCAAGGCACACAGGCTGTGTTTGATCCAACTGCAGCCACCCCACCACCTTAAAGGCAAAGAAAGAACTGCTGTGAATTCATTCCCTCTTCTTTTTGTTCCATTCTTTACGAAAGAAAGGATTTAGAAAGAGGAGCGGGGTCCAGGGTTGAGCACACATCATTTTTCTTAGTACACAAATGACTAAAGACCAGCAATTGTAATTTGTCTGGAGGATAAGCAGGGAAATGTTTTGCACGAAAGAGCTGTTGGATGTGATGTGCAGAGGGGGAATGTCTGGTTGCCTGTGGAGGCTGAAGGGAGGCCTGCTTCAAAGCCAAGTTTCAAAAAATCATCTGTTTTCACTATAACACTATGCAACAAAACAATCCTCAGTAAAATTTTCATGTAAGTGGGGGAGAATTTAATTGTTTCGCTTTTTTTCACTGCCATTTCTTCTCTGATTCAGAAAGATATTTGAAGGAATTTTGTTTGCTTGGATCTTGAACATAAATAAAGAATGTGCACTGCTCAGGACCAGAAGAAGTGTTACAAATTGGAACTGAGAATATAAACATGTTGGGAAGTTAGGGGTGTGCATGTGAGAATGCATATGTGTGGATGCATTTATTTTGTGATGTGAAAGAGCTCATGTAATAAAACCTTTCAAATTCTGAGGATAAAGATTCTGTCCCTAATGAAGTTAAGCATCAATGAACGCTTTTTTCCTTCCCAGTTCACTGTGTTTGCATATGTAAGCTAGAGAGAAAAAGATCAAGAAAACTATTAAGTGAAGATTGGCACTAAAAGTGGATTTGCTATGCAAAACTAAAATCAGAAACGCTGTCTATCCTCTAGCTAAGCTGAGGTGCACTGAAGAAAGGACATGAAATGCACTGGGGACAACTGCTTGCAACTGACAGACACAAAACCTGGAACAGACAAGAAAATGACTGCTGATCATAACTTTGTGTGACAGAGAATTCCTCCTGGCAGGTGATTCCTGTGTGATAAGGAGTCTCCCACAACAAACACACACACTGGAAAACGGCCAAAGTATGGCATCCAAAACGGCGTGGCTGCCACCTCAGTTGATTGTGTGACATTAATTGTGGTTCCAGCCACAATTAATAATTATATTATATTAATAATAGTGCTCAGTGTGTGAATGAAATGGTAGAGGTGAGCTGCCCAACAGAGAGTTGAGTGTGTTACCAAAAGCTAACACACACACAAAAACACACACAAACCATAATCACTTTTCAAAAAGGAAGCCTATTCAGGGGAAGGTGGGGCTCGTGGCTCCTGAAGTGAAGTTTCTGGGTCAGCAGAGCCCCGTTGTGTGTCATCTGGCAAAGCCTGCTCCTGACAGCGTGTCCACTACTTATCACACTGTCCCAGCAAAGGCATCTGACAAAAGAATCCAGTGTCAAATACTTGGGCAAGATTGAGCAATTCAGCCCCCGGGAGAGGTGAGATTAGCAACACAGGGAGCAGCAGCCAGCT
Source organism: Thryothorus ludovicianus (assembly GCA_013397245.1). NCBI lineage: Eukaryota > Metazoa > Chordata > Aves > Passeriformes > Certhiidae > Thryothorus > Thryothorus ludovicianus. The sequence continues at coordinate 69,979 of VZTB01013352.1, read as the reverse complement.
GGGGCCTGTCCATGGGTAGCTGTGTTTGGTGCTGCTGGTGGCTGAGGCTCACTGCAAGGCTGGGACACCCTGTGGAGGGTAACAGCATGCCATGGAGCAAAGGGATGGATGCCCAGGAGGGACAGGTCCTGGAAAAAACAGCTAAAACCAGCTAGTGCAGGGTGGGCTGATATGTGTGATGATATAGACACAATAACCGAAATGGAAAAAAAATCCCTAACAGAAGCACAAGTTCAGTTATGCAACACACTCTGTTTACATGGCAAAAGGAAAGTTTGTACTCCCACCTGATTTCCTGAGAATTGCCTTACACAACACCAGCACAGCATGGTCTGCTTGTGAGCACAATATAAATAATTCCCAAAGAGAACTGTCCTATTGTTCCTGTCCTGTCTGCCAAGGCTTCGGTCACCACAAAAGCATGGCATCTCTCCTGATCCAAGCTGGTCACATTTTGAAATGTTTTCTGGTAACTGTATACTCAGAGCAAGAAGTTCAGGGAAATGAGCAGAATTTGATTTCCTAGGGAGCTCGAGGATGTGCCCAACTGGCTTTGGTGCCTAAGATGCAAATTCATGTGTGCATTTCCTACAGCAGGGCCACAGACCATGGAGCCTGATGCTCATAAAACGTTACAGGGGACCCTGGAAAAAGGAAGCTCAGCTCACAGCACCTCAGGTTCTTTCTGCTGGTCAGACCAGTAGCCACAGGTTATAACCTCACTGATGATGAATCTGTTGTGTTCTGCTGATTGACACGTGGCTTGAATAAAGACAGTCCAGGGAACATTCTGTGGTTGAGTTAGGGGTGTAATCAGAGAGGGTTAAAGGCTTCTGCTGAGAGGGGAAAAGCATGAACATACTGGGTGTCACTGTGGGACACGCAAGGACACACATGGACACTCTGTGATGAGAAGGCTAAAACCTATTTATTAAAACATCTGACTCCAAATTTATAGTATTTCCACACAGACCAGGGATTGGAGAAGGCTGACACCTCTCCCATCCTGTTGGTCAAGACAACTGCCCATCAGTTGTTTTCCACACCAAGAGAAAGTGTGAAAAACAACCTCATCCTATCAAAAACAGACTTCTGATAACAACACCTGTGTGTGTGAGAAAGAACTAAGAATTATGAAAAACATCAAGTTAGGAAGTGCCTCAGAAAACTTGAAAAACAAGGGTGATAGTGCTGGATGACACCCCTTTGGGGCATGGACCACTTGATGTGTATGAAGCCTTCAGAGAGGGATGCTTCAGCTCAAATTCACCTCTCCCTTTTACTTGGTTACTTATTTTTAATCAAATCCATAAGAACCCCACTCTTTGGGATATCTTCCTCTCCTCCCTACCCAAATGTGACTGAAACCAGCCAACAGGTTCTGAAAGTTGAGGGAAACTAAGGACAGGCAAGTGTATAAAGTGCTGCTTTTTCCATATAAATCAAGCTAAACACTTTTCACAATTAAAATATGCAGAAAGCATCACATTTTATCCTGTAAAATGGAAGAGCTCAAAAGATGTCCTGGTTACAAATATGGTAATAGGCCAGTTCAACAAGGATTGAAGAGCAAGGATGCCAGGAGGCTGAAAGAGCAGCAACAAAGCCTCCCATTTACAACAGAAAAGGAAGCAACTACAGAAGCCAAGTAAGAGGCAAGGAGAAGCTACAGTAACAAAAATACAACTAATAAACTCCCACCCATGATATTTTAACTGAATTCAGCTGTTCTGAAATTATCTTCCTGACATATGCTTTTGTGCAGGCAGGCAAGCTTCTAACATCAGTTTCCTAAACCACAACAAACACATGATAAAGCATTATGAACCATTTTTCACCTAATCCATTTTTTACAAAAATATTGGCTGTCCCCTGAGGGAAAAGCAAATGATGAAACAGCTGAGAGAAAGACAACTCATTTTCTCTGTTCATTTCCCTCCCTACTTCTGATTTACTTCAAAAGTAGGTGAACTGGATCCAGAAGACCAAGCACACAGAAGTGCTCTTTTTCAATGATTGTTGGGAAGTAAAAAAGACAAATCAATACTGCAAGATGTTCACTGTGAACTGCCTGGCTCTCACTGGGGAAGGATTCCCCACATCCTGGATTGTGCTATAGGAAACCACACCAGGGTTAGGCAATCTGCTGGGAGCATGGAGTCAACTGAGCACTAGAGATCATTTGCTTGAAAGCAAAAAGGATAATCACAGTTCTAAGGAGAGCTGTCATTTAAAATGAAGTTTATTTCCACTGTCCAATTCTTCACGGCAGGTTGGTTCACATGTACTCGACTTCTCACCACTACAAGTGACTTAAAGGATATGGTTTATCAAATAGTTGATGGTAATCACCTATAAAAAGAACTGTTCATGTAAATGTAAAAAATTACCCTCAGGTCCCTTTGTTCTGCCTTGTATTTCCAGCACTTGGATCCATTCTCTTTCCTAAAAGACTGGCCTGACATTTACTTTACAACATCTTCTGCTTCTACAAACCAGGGCAGGAGGCCATAATGAAACACAGGAAGGGATTTCTAGTACATATTCTAGAACATCCCAGAGCTTGAGAGGCAAAGAGTGTATAGCCTAAGTCAGAAAATACGATTATTTACCATTTCATTCCTTCAGGGAGAGGGCACCAGTTTAGACGACTGAAGCAAAGAAAACCAACTGTCTGCAAAGTGAACGTTTATTCAGAATTTTCCTTTCCACCCATTAACCTGAAAATGGGAAATACACTGAATGAGAAAATAATCCATTCGTTTAAGATCAAGACACAGCCCTAACTTCTTGTTTTTGTTTGTTTTGTTTTTTTTTTATAAACAAATAAAGCAGAGTGCTTTGTGCTGTATCTGTCCTTGCCCAATGAGGTACATTTTAATTTATGGCTATGCAGATTTGTTTCTTCAGAATGTGACACATGCTATGCTAAGCTTGTTTCTGTCACTCATTTTTTGCATGGTATGAAGAATATTACTTTAATTTTTTGCTTTGTTACCCTCATTATGAACAAACCCGTGGAACTCCCTTAAAACAAAACTGTATTAGCAAAGTTAGTGAGTCAAACACTAAGCAGGAATATCCACAGCTTCCCAAATTCATGAAATTACATTTGGAAGAACCAACAAACTTGTAATTTAGTACTGCACATCAATCTCTGCTCACAGCCACTGAAGCCTTGGTGGCAGGGACTGCAGGAACACTGAGGTGCTCCTCACATCTTCCCTCCAGGCACTCAGTTCTGACTTTTAGCAGAGACAGAACTACACAGTCAGTTAATGTGGCAGGTCCTGTTTCACTTGCAAAGTGCCCTGAACAGAGACACCATCGCATGAAGCATCAGCACAGTAACACTCTGGACACCAGGGCAGGCATTTCAGGCAGCAGGATGCCAAACTTTCTGAAGAATAAGAAACTACGTGACCCATTCTGTTACCTCAGACTGGCTTTTCAGATATAAAACTGGATCTCCAGACAATGATGAACTCAAGTTTCTTGCCACGAAACACTATGGAAAGCAAAACTGACCTGATCACACACAGCTCAAAGTGCTGATCTTAGTGGTATTCTCTTTTTCCAAGTGCAGGCTATAGTTTGTTATATGTTGGTTTTTTTTTCACAGAATGTCAAACTATACACTTACTCACTGGTGTAAATAACACACACTGGAAAGAAAAACAAGAGAGAGGAAGAGACTCAGCTTGGAAAAAGAACCATCAATTTTCGTTTCAAATGTAGCTGAACAGAAGTCTTGAGAGGGAACAGATTAATGATTACAACTGCTAAACCAGGACTTCTCTATAAAGTTATCATCATGTCCAGATGTTGTTTTTGCCTTTGACAGTTTTTTGAGGTTTTACTTACAAAAATACAGACATGCATCTAGTCTAAGGGCATCAGCATGCATTTCAAATGCCTGTAATACCATTAAGAAAATGACCTTTATGCATTCTGCACTCCCATTCACCTGCAAAATGGGGAATATGGTGATGAGGTTAAAAAAGTTTTTTAAACAAAGAATATACAGTTTTCTAGTAATACATAATTGGTATTAACAGATGCACTCAGTGGTTATTCCAGCAACACTCTGCAATAGTTTTCATGTCTACAAGTTGTAACACTGCCCCAAATTATGAGTTTAAATCCATGCAAAATTTGAGTATATTAGGTGTGTATTCCTGTTTCATCTTCATGTATACTAAATGTATACTGTATCTTCTAAAAGTGCATTGCTGCTGGAAGCTTTTAAAAATACAAGCCTCTTAAAAATGGACTTTTTCCCTTAAGAAGAGAATATATCTGGTTTCTGTGCTGCCAAGTTGAAATACTCCCTCCATCTTCTATTCCAAAACAGATGGCAAATAACGAGCACCTTGGAATATTCCCTGCTTATAGTATTCAGCCTGTGGTTAAGGACTTTCCAGCTTTCTGGGTTAGCACCACATCTCTAGAAAACTGCTGCAGGTCAAGGAGCACCAGCACAGCTGACATGATTCAGTCTCAAACCAACATTCCCATATTTACCAGCTCCTTGTGTCAGCATCAAAGATCTCAGATTGAATTTGGCCACAGCCCAAGAGCCAAGGGATGTGCTCAGGAACAGAAGAGCCCAGAGCAGTCAGAGCTTCCAAAGGCAGTGGAAGCCCCATGGCTGCTGAGACACTGGATGTACAAAGGGATGGTTTTACCTTTTTCACCCCCCAGTTCCTCACAATTTAGACATTTAGATTTTTTTCTGTGCAGTGTGTCACCACTCAGTTAGGAGAGGAGACAAAAGGGCAAGGTTTTTCTTAATGCTTCTGCAAGTTTATCAATGTTGCACTGCTCTAAAGTAAACTTCTACCCTGAAAAACTCATCCAACTCTTAGGCAGTTAAATTCACAATCCCTATTAATGAAACTGCTATTCTGTGATATATAATTAATGATCAATTATCCATTATTTTAAAGTGTCTAGGCCAGAAGCTTTCTTTTTCATTCCACATAAAAGTGTATCTGCAGCAGTGTAAAAGACAATTGATTTTTTTCAAACCAAAATTATTTTACACAAAAAGTTTGTTCAGAATGTTAAACAACTGAAGCTACACCTTCTTAAATATCTTTTGGCAACCTTGCTTATTTCTTTAGAAAAATAACTAACTACTATGTCTCAATTCAGTTCTTTTAATCATGCTACTTCCCTACACAGGTTCATGTCAGTTCAAAATATCAAATATATAATACTCATTAATTTCAGCCTTCTTTAAATTTGCTCCTTAGAACAGTGGCTATGGGATATTCAGTTCTCCTGTAGTCAAAGTGCCACCATGGGTTAACTTTAACTCCAAACTCCAATCTCCAAAACTCTCCCTTTTAGGCTGGCAGGTTGATACAACTTCAGCAAAGTTAATTTTGGAGAAATATGAATTGCAGAGACTTCGGAAGAATTTTCATTGTCTTGTTTAGAACAAGATATAGGAATAAAATAAAACCACAACTTTGGTTTACAAAGTATAGCTTTTATTATACAGACTGCTTAAATGAGTTTTCAAATATAGATCTTAAAAAGTCATGAGTGTTTCAATATATACATTTTGAAATAACATTATCACATTTATATTTTAAATACTTATTGCTAATATGTTAATATTTTTTGTGTTTTACCAAGTGTTAACTATTAAGTACATTTTTAGGTGTTCAATAGTAATTAACTCATCATTGAAATACCATCTCTAGACAATCTCTAGTGCATATATGCTTTTGTAGGCATTAATCAGGCATTACTCTGATTTACAGGTTATGGAGAGCATAAATATGTCTGCTAGGCTGAAATGGGAGCCATGCCTAAGTTATAGAAAAAAAAAAAAATAAAAGCAGGTAACCTACTGAGGTGGCACAAATAACGAAGAGAGGAAGTTTTGATTGAGTCAAAAAGGGTAACAAATTTATATCCTTGGAGCTTCACTGTCAGTCCAGGTTGCAGCAAGAATGTGAAATACCAGAAAGTCAATGACTGCCCAGCACTCAGCATTCTGGTATAATCACAACAATCTGGGCAACCCAAACAGACTGAAAAGATTCCATGTGGAACAAATTGTACTAAAGAAGATTCCTTAATGAAATATCATTTTTGAGTCATGGAGTACAACAAGTAATTTTGAGAGGAATCTTCAGGGCACATCAGGCATTTCTTCATATGGCTCCTCAATGCATGCCTCAAGAGGTGCCAAGAGAGTTTTATCCTTACACAAACTGAATTTTAGCTTGACTGAAATTATCAGCAAAGGCACCGACTTGGAGGTGATTTCTCATCCTAAGCCAACTACTCAGCCACAGCTTCTTTAGAGTAAAGCCAATGAAATCAGAAAATGGTTTTGATTGACCCAAGTTATAGAGAATAAGCAGACAGATCAGATTTCATGATCTTCCAGTCCCTTGCTTTTTTCCCAGTGTCATTTTCAAACCAACCTTGCACCTTTCTGCAACACTGAAACCTGACTTGGATAAATCAACCCTTCAAGAGTAGTAGTTCCTTTAACAGCTTCATACAGACTCTCATGTGGCACTGAACAGCAGTATATGCTTTGAAAATAGATTCAAAATGGGATTTTAATATATTTTTCACTTGTGTTTTAGTGTTTCTCAAACCTGAGTATCACTGATTTGCAATCATCATAAGAGAGCTGACTTATATGGAATTCCTGTTGCATCACTGCAGATATAGGATATTAGCAAAAAAGTACATTTCATCAATGAAACATTTTATTTTTCCAAAGTTAATTTATCTTTAAGTTATAGGGCAGAAAGAAGGCAACGTAGGTTAAATGTGTTATACAGAAAATCTAACAATGACCAGAATGCAGTTTTAGAGGAGACATGGAGGCTTAGAGGTGTGGAATTCTTAAGAGTCCTACAAAGCAACTTCAGCAGAATCAGAAACAAATCTGATGTGATGCAGAATAAAATCTGCATGGATGTCATGATTCATTTTCATGGGGGAAGGGTTCAGGTTGACACATGCTGCCAGTTCAAACCTTCCAGAAGAGAACATGGAGGATCTCAGTTCTTAAAAACACCATCAGATAAACCACGCCACCCATGTGATCCAGGCAAAACCACCGTGTGCCAAAGCTCCAAACACACGAGCACCAAAGCTTTCCAAAGGCTGCAATCAGTCTCTTCAGTCACTGAATGAAGATTCACTGTCAGAACTGTCTTCTGCTTTGCCATCATCTCCCCAGGCAGGCACGGGGGCATCTGGGGTCCTGCAGGCAACAAAAGCATTCCGTGTTGCAAACCCAGCTGAGGACGCTGCAGCCCAGCACGGACCACCACGGTCCTTGCACAACTGCAGGCACCTCACTGCCACAACACTGAACACATTAACTGTTTATGGCTCACAAACTCACACCTCAGTGGTGTTTCTTCACCTGCAGCTGAAAGGCAAACACTAGAAACTGTAACTCACTGGACATCAGAACTGTGCAGACACCGGTGTGAATGCACGCCTTTGATGCCTTCAGAAATGATGACAGATCATTAACAAGTGGCAAACACTTGTAGAAAGAGTTGAAAGCAGGCAACAATGATTAATTCAGGGTTTTTTTTTCAATCTTCAGAGGTTCTAGGGCTGAAAGGAACATTCTGTACACCATTGAGCAGTGTAAATAGTACATGAAAAAAAATAAGACAGGAAATGAACAATATTGTATCCAACTAAAACTGCAGGGATAATTTAGTGAAGCAAAAAAGAATTACTCAGAGTGGAATTTGGCTAGAACATTGGGTTAACTTTGACATGCAAGAGCAGCCATGGGATTTTTATTGACTACAAACGATCAGGCCTCTCGTATTTAGTTTTAAAGAGAATATTTAGGACAGATCTTAACACTGTGGCAAAATATTTGCTTGGAGAATCTACTGGAAATGCAGGTGAGAGAATCAAGCCATCTAAAGACTAACTAACATCACTGCCTGAAGATGCTGGCTCTCCATGGACTCTCCCTCCTAAGTATGAAATGAATTTGACATACAAGCAATACAGAGCCTGATAAAGGCTGAAAGCAAGGTAGAAAATACACACATTATTATACTTGGGGGAAAATGACATTCAGAGAAACTCACTTCCTGTATGACAGTTACTATCTCTTGGATAAAATGCTGCACTTTAAGCTGACAGTTGTATTAATCATCCTGTTCTCATTTATCTTGGGGGTATAGAATTTCTTTTCCAATATTAGTTCTGCTTAGTGTAATTTCTCTGTTGGGAATCCCTAAGGTAACTTTAAAGTGTTTCTAAGCATTTTTGGTGCAAAGATGAGAAGTGAGTTGAAGAACTGCAGAAGAGCCTCGTCCCTCCCCCTGCACACCTCTAAAACAAATGAAGAAAGCATTTGCTTTCTCATGCAAATACCACTTCACAATATTATTCCTTGTTGCTGTGGTAATGACAAAACAGAAGAGCTGTGCAAAGACATGTGATCTGAGAGACCAGGGGCAAAACCTCCCATTTATTAAGAAGAGGAAGATGGTGCTGAATTCCTTTAGTTCATGAGAGCAAGACAAACTCTTCTGGAACTGAAGACAGGCAAGAGAGGAAGGGTAAGAAACCAAAGTTAAAGACAGGGAAATTGGGAGCTTGATAGAACAAGCAGTTACCAAACACTGCAAGAAGGTGAGAAAGGAGCAATAACAGAGGTGGAAAAGTGTGGGAACACAGGATTCGCCTCTGGCTATCCTGGAGGTTCAGAGACCTGGGCAGGGGTCTCAGAGACCCTGGCACACAGACCAAAACACCTGTGGTTTTGATTTTAGCCCGTGGGAACGATTGCCAACCTTGAAAGAAGAATTCCAAGTCACAGGAGTTTGAATAGAGCATTAGTGAGTTTGTCACAGGGTGTAAAAGTAGTTTTTGAGTTTGGTACAGGGGGGTGAGAGAATTCTAAGATGGAGGAACCTCATGGTTTTTAGGTTTCTTCCTTCTTCTTCTTCCATCTCCATCTTCTTGGTGACGGGGACATGAACGATTGGTTTAGGGTAAAATGTGTCTGTCTGATGTGGAAAATAGGTATTGGGAATAATTAGTAAATAATGTGTACGTAGCTTATAGTATAAAAGATAAGCACCACCTCTGAGGGTGGGAGAAGGCCTTCGACTGTCTTGCTGGAAGGAGCTCGGCAGGGCACAGAAAGAATGTTTTAGATAAGGAAAAATAAACAACCTTGAACACGAGACCTGAGGAGTTTCTGCTTCTTTCGCCCGTCTCTCGCTGAGGTAAAAAGACTGTACATTGTGGGAATTTCTGCAATATAGCAGAGACAGAGACCATTTCCCACAGAAAAGCCAAGAGGAGAGTGTAGAAATATTGAATCATTAGAATTAGCACATCTACAGCCACAAATATCCCAGGCCCAGCCACTGGCAAGGAGCTGGGGAGTCTGCAGTAAGGGACTGAGCACACAGCCACGGGCACATTCTCCTGATTTTCTCTGGGACTCAGTGAGCAGAGCTAAGGAGGCTGAACACCCAAGAAATGTGGAGTGAATGGCAAGACAGGCAGAAAAAACCAAGCCTATAACATCTAGAACAAGAAAATTGTCACCCCTGATACCTTAACATGCTCCACGTTATGCAATTTGGCAAATAATCAGCTTTCTTTAACCAGTTTTTAAACCAATCACATTTTAAAGAAAATCTGATTAACCATTACAAATCTTTGAAGATGGACTTTGAGATCTAACCCCAAACATATCCAGTGGGCCTCAATCCACAGCAATAATATTTTTGTCTTAATGTAAAACAGACAATCCAAAAGCAGACACTTTTTAAAAAATAGCTTTTGAAATTTTAACCTATTATTTTTGTGTTTTATCTACTATAAAAATCCACCTAAACATGAAGAAATAGCAGCATTTACAGAAAGGTATGGACTTGAATGCACAGCAAAAAACAGAATGCATCAACACACATAGAGAAAATCCATGTTTTCTAAACCTATCTCCAATTTGTACAAGGTCTTTTTTTTTTATTTCTTATTTAATCAGTAAAAACACAACTGAGGAATAACTACTTCAGGCTTATCTAGACCAGGAAGTAGCTGGGAGCTAAAGTGACTCATCATATGATGATACTTCAGGTTTATTTTATTTAACAAGTAGCTAGTTTCAGAATAAGCCTTTACAAAATGTAAAAAGACTTCACTGGAAAGGAAAAATGGACTTTTTAATACCCTGACAGTTTTTGAAAAGAATGCAAAAATACTTCAAATATTTTGGTGTCTATAATGTAAGAATGAAAGTTAATACTTTCATCAGTTTAATCAATTCTGTGAAATGATACAGTAGAACTAAATTAAATGTTAATTGTATAATAAGACTAAAATTGATATTTATGGCCAGATAAGAAGCTTTGAAAATTATTATCTATTCCCAGTAGTCTTCACATCAGAGTAACTCAATCAACAGCCAAAATTTTAAACTGCTGGCTTCAATTTACACTGTGAATTTTGAAGTCAAGTTGTACACTAGATCTACTGAGGCAATCTGGAAACAACTGCATTATCCCTCATGCATCCAACAAAGTAAGACTGAATTTGCTTTTACTACACTACAATAATGATATTTTCCTTTTGAAAGCAAGTATCTGGGAAAAAACCTCATAGTCTACACAGGGCAGTGAAAATGGCTGCTGACCTTTTATTTGAGTCCTCATTGCTAAATGCACATTGCCAGATGTTAGCCTGTCACTGCTTTAGCTCACAACACCTTGAGCAACCTTTCTAAGCACATGATTTTCCAAGTTTTTTAAACACACACTTGCACTGCAGCCCTACGAAAAGTCACAAATTACTTACTCGAGAAGATCTGGATTTAGCCCCTCAGAAATCATTTTGTTTCGTATTGCCATTACAGGAACTCCCTGTGTAGCAGGAGGAAGAATAATATAAAAACAATGGACACAAACAGGTGAGTTAAATAACACATTTTAAACCACATTTTCATATAAATTTATGCGTGTTACTTGTCAAACAACAGCACAGAACAATAATCTCAGTTGCCATCAATATGAGCCTAGAAGCAAGAAATTATTTAGGTTGAAGGCCCTTTAACCCATCTTATATTTATGGCAAAACACCCAGAGAAGGTTGGAGGCAAAGAATCAAGACTGGATAGATTTTGCAATTCATGCAGGCAAAATCATGAAGCTGAAGTTATCTGTATGGGTGAGAATGTGGAGAAGGAACAAAGTAGCACAAAGACAGCAGAGAGGTTGTGTTAGGAAAAATTTGGGCATGCTGAAGGTACACCCAAGAGAGAGGGGAAAACCAGGGAAGTGCATCTGCTACCAAGCCAGAAGGATCTCTTAAGGCAGTGCTAAAAACTGGAGACATCTAAAAAGCATGGAGAAAAAGCAAACAGGACAGGAGAACAGAAGCACAATCTAAAAAGTGACTTCTCTGAATGCAACTGTGCAGTCAGGCTTCAATCTCCTGTGACTTGTGGACAGATTTCAGCCAACTATGTATGTGTTAAAAAAATTCCTTCCCTTCACTGCAAGTCCTTCCACAGCTTCTGCACTTTATTTTATTCAACACCTAAACATCCTCTTATCTTGGATCACACATCCAAGACCCACATCCTCTCATGAGATACATTCCAACAAACTGCTCCTATGTTTCTACTAGAGCTGCTCAAAGGCAGCTTGTTGCTTTGCCATCTCCTGTTGGAAACCATCAGAAATACCATCTGGATCACTCCATGCCAATATAGGATATGGGAAAAAATACCAAACCAAATGAGGATACAATTTCTGATTCCAAAGGGACAAAGTCGCTGGTGGTCTAAGGAATTCTAAATGAAAAGTGGTGTAGGACCAGTATCTTTTGTCCAAAAGCAAGTAAAATAGTGCTAGAGTAATGGGGAGCCATGACTGATGTTCAGAGAGGTGATTCTGGTGACAGTCCCCCAGAATTGTGTAAGAATCACAATCAAGCCCTGTGGAGCAGCACACACACAGCTCTGGAAATCCATCAGACATGAGGTCAAAAAAGGGCACCCAAAGCTGCCAAGCAATAGCTTGAAATAAAAGAACATCTCAGTACTTCACAACTAATGTGCATTAGAAAGGTGAGTGTTTTAAACACTTGAGATTTCCTGATGGTTTAAAAATTCAGTTATTCTGGGATAGATATGGGCACCAGGGATTGTGTGCCCACACACCACCTTGTACTAATGCTTTGCTCCTGCTTGACTGCTCCTTGACTTTCCCCAACTGATGAGGTGTTTATGCATCAACTCAAACCAGGTGAAAACAGAACTGAGTTAGATCAGGCAAAGCAGAATTCATATTTGATTTCAGTCAAAGGGAACTTGGTACAGGACTTTTAAGAATGGTTTTTTTTATGTTCACACTTGGAGTATGTTTTATTCCAACACTGTGTGCATTAAAACCTGTGAGAAAAAATCCTCTCAGTACTCTCATATATCATAGATTCACAAAACTAATCTCAAGTATAATCAAAATTCCCTTTTAGACTTCTTATCTGAAGGAAAACAATTAAGATTGTATCAATATCTGTTTATAATACAGTCAGGGCATTACAATTACTTTACCTTTCATGCATTCCTAAATTTTAATTTGTAAATATGGTACTGCTTTTGTATGATTTCTTGGAATAATGTTGTAAATTTTAAAAAGTAAGAATTTAGTATCCTCAACTGCACTTCAGCAGAATGAGTTTGTCACAATTTCATGGAAGAGCTACTTTTAGTGTAGAATGGTGCTCTTTTACTACAAACATTGTGAGTAATAAATAAATTATCATTCAAACAAATCTTCAGCTAGAAATTTAATCTGGGCAAATAAATGACACTAACTGAAATACTTGACCGGACAAGGAGACAAGTTTGGCAAACACAAAAACACACATTAATTTGTAGTATGTTAGTTTGACTTTCCTACCACACTGTTTACAACTGGCAGAGGAGTCACCAGGAACTGCCAGTACACAGGAGAAATGTGGAAAGTGAGATCTCACTCCTCTAGCAGTCACACAAAAAAAAAAATTTTCAAAGTAATTAGACCATCCAGCACTTTCAAATCCACTTTGAAGTCTGGCATTAAATCAATACAGTAACACAGTGTTCTCCTCTCTGCTACTATCCCACTTCTAGGTTTTCCAAATGGTTTGTAATAAGCCACCCATAAAGTGCCAAGTGAAAAATAAGGTTTGGAACATCATTGAAGGGATGAAGCAGACCAATTGTAATAATTTCTCTGAAGACTGAGTGAAACCATGAAGTTAGTTTTAACATAAGTAACATTTTATTAATACTATGACATAGTCATACTTTCCAGAACTATAATATATATTTTAGAGGAAAATTTCCACTGACAATTTAAAAATAAATGGAAATAACCTCTTTGTTTCCAATCTCATTTTTAAGTTTGTGGATGTGAAACGACCTGTTAAAAATATCACAGTCTCCCATTCACATTCTCATTCCTTCATTAGATTTCAAACATGTTAATATTGAGATTATAATAATTTATTTCCTATTTATCTGCTGCACAGACCACAGATAAACACATAAGCAAAACCTGCACCATGAACAGCAGGAAAATGGAGTGGAACCACATAGTGAAGCAATCCTTGTATCTCTATTTTGGTCCTTATAGAAATACCAAGTACTCCTGTTCTGGACTATACTTATAATATTGTATTTTGTACCCTAGAGCAAAATCAGACTGTAATCAGTGTGTATGCAGGGAATGACTCCAACTTGCCAGGACAGCTCCACTTCCAGTGGCATCTTCTGTGCCTCGGGCTAATATCATTTTGATTTACACATTTCACACCTTCAGTTCACAAGTCTACCAGCAAAATTTCCTAGAAAGATCTTGCCAGAAGCTGTCTGAGGGAATATATCACATTAATTCATTTATTACAGAAGATGTGCTAGAATATTGTGATGTTATCCTACCTCAAAGGTTACTGCTGCAATATATATTTCCAGACATTTAAGGTTCATTTACAGCTGTGTGGCACATTCCACCAAAAAACAACATCCTAGCCAAAGAATGACATGAGAACTGACTTACCACTTGTACCATTTTGAGATATCTGGCATATCTTGGATCCTTGGCCACAGTTGTGACATTTTCTGTCACTGCCTCTGCTTTCTGTAGCCCTTCTTCCTGTGCATTGTTCTGCTGTATGTGAAGAACAAACCCGTTAATGGTCAGGTCACACACCACACCCAAGGAGAGATTCCAACCCACAGGCCTGGCTATTTTAGGGTAAAGTGCAACTCTTCTTCATCAGGATTATTCTGATCTACACTCACAAAAGTAAAAGTTTCCCAGATGTACGAAATCACAAAATCCAGCTCTTTTGTTGCTCACTGTTACAAGTGTCTTTCTACTTTTAGATACAATTTTAAGTTATTGAACAACATTAAAAAAAACCAAAAATCCCCTAATAACCCTGTTAAGTTGTATTTAATGAATAACACAGTACTAACTGTAAATGGTCTTTCTATAAAAAAATATTTATTAGTAGTTCATCTATAAATCTCCTCCAGTAGTCCAATGTCTTTTTTCCTCAAAATATTTGATTCCTTGACAAAAGTTGCATACAGATCATGTAACTTCTAAATTATACTTTTGAGTATAAGTCATTACTTAAAGGATAATGAAATGAAATCAACAATTCCTGGAAAGCATTTAATTTAAACGAAATGAAAAATGACAAGAGGTTCTAGCACTATTAAAAGAACATAAAAAACTGTGGTTTTTCTACAAAACTTATCACTTCAAAGCAGCATTGGGAACATCCTTTCAGAAATAGATGAACTTTCTACACTTAAATATACTTTTTATACTTTAATATCTGAGAGGAAGAACATTTTAAAGAAAATTAACTGATGGTGAGCCATTCCCCAGTGTGGCTGGAACATGCAATGCTGTCCAGTGTCTCCCCTGCTGCTGCCTGCAAACCAGAGTTACAATCTCTGACAGGCAGGCAAAAGCAGCAGAGTGCTCCAGCCACTGCTTCTCCACAGCAACTTCCACCAAATAAGAGAATGGGCAGAGATCACAACTGAGGATTCCATGAGAAGAAACTGTAAGAGGAAAGTGGGAAAAGAAATCCATCTACAAATGGGCCAGAAAGCCTTGCTTAGTTAAGTGGTGATCACGGGATTTAAATGTCTGAGTTAAAGAATCAACCAACCACACACATTAAACACCCCAAAATGACAAAAAGTTAGTTGCAGGGATAGACCTTAATGCTGATTGCTTGTAATAAGCTGGCATTTTATGTACATAGAGGATAATGCACAGAAAACCTTCAATTTAATAAACTCTTTAGAATAAAGGATGCTAGAAATTCCAGTTTGACCTGAAAGTTCACATTCTGAAGGAAGCAGAAGAGTTGCAATGATGAGATTTGAACTGTTACTTTCATTCATGACCTTCTCAGCCCCCTGATGTAATTTATGTTCATATTTTAGTGTGTTTGAAGAAGCAGAAGGAGAAATTTAGCATTAGATTTAAGTTAGTTCTAATTATTTAAGTCACAAAGAAAGGATATAGCCTCTTTTAAATCACTTGTTCAAACAGTGCCAGCAAGACAAAAAGCCTAGTCTTAGATTTTTACTTCCAATAGACTTGCTTCTATCTACCTCAAATGACATTAAAATCTTGACTGGAGAGCTCTCTTCCTTCAAGGTCTGAGTTATGCTTCATTACTTACTCCAGACTGAGGTGACCCAGCTGTGTGCTGGTCTGCAGCAGCCTGTGCCATGGGACCATTTGTAACACTGCTCACATTTGCACTGGACACCTCAAATTTGACATCTTCTAGGCCAGGAATTGAGGATAACTGAAGGCAAAAAACATCATCAAATAAGCAATGAGCACTTCATAAGATTGCATGTACAACAAAATCTGCAGCATGCTGCTTACCATTTATTGTCCAAGTATGTATTACATTAGTAAAATTGACACTTTATGCCCCTAGTTTTGGAATTTTGATTGGGAAAAAAAAATCTTTCTATTCAGCTGCCTTCTACAATAAAAACTTTCACTGCTAACACAGGGTTGCAGAGAAGAAAAGGCTTCCACATCTCCCTAGTGCTACTGCACTTACCAACCACATGAGAGCCATGCAATCTCTGCTGCTTCCCCTACAGTAAAAGAAATCATGGCAAGAACAGCTCTATCACCTAACAGATGGGAGGCTGGTTACAAATTTTTCAATTCTCTACATCTTTCACTTCTTTTAAGGAAATGCTGTGAGTGGATATTAAACACACCACAAATCTATTTGAAGGAAATTCTATTTAACATGATTATCAAGAATTCTGCAAAAATCATCAATGCAAATAATTTCTAAATATTTTGAAATAAGTAAGAGTTAGTAAGCTCTGTTTGTATTATTACACTAGTTTTTCCCCACAAAGATCTCAATGAACACTTTCAAAATATCCCACCCTACCTCCCAGAAAAGCAAACTGAAATTGTCTCCATCATTATTGACAGAAGAACTTGTTAAAATTTTAAGGTGGGTGATTTATTGACTTTGGGACTTTGTTGGTTCTTTCCTTCTAGTAAATGATATACTATATTTCCTACATAAGACCACAGATTATATCCTTTTGTCATTTCAGCTAAATCAAACACATTTACACTAGCTTAGATCCAGTTCAGGCCACATTTCAATGTCAAAAGATTTACAAGGCTTCTACCTAGTTATTTATACCAGGTGAAATCCTTACAGTCCAGTAACATACAAAAATATTTTTGTTTTACAAAGGGGGTAAGAATTTCCTTATTAGAGTTTGTATGGCAAAAAGTGGTTTTTTGTCCTTACCTGTTCTACATGTGTAACAAATTTGAATTTTCCACCAGGTACTGTTGGTTCCTTTCTTCTGTATCAGCTACATATTCAAATGTTACACAGTATAAGTAGCATTTTTGACATCAGGATTTTATATTAGCTCCTTCAAATCATTATGAAAACTTATCTGCTCAATTCAGACTGTAAAAAGGAAGCTGATTCACATGATCTAGGAGGCTGTCACTGTTAGAAGATGAAGTCTATATCCATACAAACCTTTGCATCCAGAATATTGAGCGTGGTTTCAATTTGTTGGATACGGAGAGAGAGTGCTGACAACTTCTACAACAGAAAATAATCAGCATGTGAAAACACTCCCCTATGCACTTGGACATATAAAACAGTTTGCTTCTAGTTAAATCAAAAAAATCACTTTTGTCTTCTCTCTGCTGAAGGCAGAATACAGTGTAAATGAGATTATCACATTATGAAATAAATGAAGCAATGACAACCCTTCTTAGTCAATAACTACAGCAGTACAAATTTTAGATAATTTTACTCTGCAGTTGGTTTTCCCATATAATGACAGAAATGAAGACAGACTATGTAGAAAAGAAAGCCAAAGTAAATAGGGTATTACTTTGGGCAACTGGAGAATAATGGTAGACATATTGCACTTTCCCAGTTACCAGAAGATCTTTCTTCAAAACTTTTTCCAAATGTGGAAGATGAAAAGAGATGATGTGTGTGTATGTAACTGAGCAAACACAAAGAGAAAAATCTAATAATTAATACAGCAGGTGATTCCAAGTCCTATACAGTCAAAATCCACAATGAATCAGAACTAACCAGACACTTTATATACTCCAGGTGCACCTCAATCAAATTTTCACTTCTTTTTTTTTTTTAAAACACAACTTAAGTTTTTCTAAATTACTCCATAAGAACTGCCAGTCTTTTAACTAATCACTACCATACTCCACCAGACCTGTCCAAGTGAAGTTGGCTGGAGTGCTGGCTGGCAGATATGTACCACTCTGACAGCTTTCTGGCACCTTGGCAAGATTCTGCCTGGCTCTGAAGCAGAACTTTAACACCCTAAGAAAATGGCAGTTCTGCCAATATGCTAGAAAAGGGAGAAGGAGACTGACAGGAGTTAGTCTTTTTGGATAGTGCCCTGACTTGTTTACAGATGGTCCTTTGTTCATGAAGAGGAGTCAGTTCCTTTTGGAAGGAACTATGTGTCCTACGTTCAACTGGATAAGGGGGTGAAAAGATGTACAAAAGACAATTATGCAATTTTATGGGTCTATTTGTCTAGGCAGGAGCCAAGAAATTTAGAGTTAAGGATGGTGTCAGCCCTGATTTTGAGTTTCTTGGCTTCTGTTGACTTACACGGTGACCTTTCACATTAAAAACACTTCTGCACTTCATGAATACGAAAAACTTCTCATGGAGTATATAAAGCAACTATTCAGTCTCTTGGGTAACAACACATTTTGGTAACTAATAACTGTTTTATTAGGCAGACCACACAGCACTGCTGCGTGCTCAAGGTGGCTTTAAATACACATGTTCTGATTTCCACAGGGCCCGTGGAAGAGGGAATACTGAGATCAGGTGACAACTGAGTTTTGGACAACTGACAACAGCATCATCAGGCGGTTAAACCGTCCCACCTCTCAAGTTACAAGAAGTTTGAAAACTTGGGAAAAATGATTTTTTTCCTCTGGAGCTCCATGTATTCATGTAGGAGCCAAATTTTATACTTGTCACGTGTCTGGCTCTAAATTTCACCAACAAATAAGAGAATTTCTCAGATTACATGGCTTAGTCTAATTGGATTTGACTGCTGCCCTAGCTCAGCTGGCTAGAGATGTATAGCATTCTTTGTTGAATAAACTAATGAAAAAGTACAAAAAAACTCTAAAAGATAAAAAAGGTTACATTCAAAGCCACATTAGAAAACAGCCTTTTTACAAGGAGGACTCTTGTCCTGTCCAGTGGACAATTCTAATCTTGTTGGTCTGGTGTGTTTCCATTGACTCCAAAGTCATCACATAAACTTACTAATCCTAAATATTTTTTTTTTCTCTCTTTTTATATGAAACTGAACTTAAGGGCTTCATGTTCTATACTAATCACATGTCAAAAATGCCCTTTTTTTTAACATAAAATCTATTTACATTCAGCACTCAGCGAATCACTTTTTTAAATTAAAGGTGATAAAATCTGAAACTCAGTTTTGATGCACCACAAGAACATGGCATCCTTCTTTCATAACAAGATAAGAGCCAGACATGAAGCTGCTCAGAATAAATTCCCTGTATCAAAAAGTTCAAAGACTGTGCCAAATGCAAAAGTTAAAGGAAACAGGACTGAGTGTGGCACAATCAGGAATTCACGTGGATCCCTTGGGGAAAAATTCTGCCTTAAGCACTTACTCAAGAGAACCCTTGAACAGAAAGCAGACTACATTTTTTGGTTTAAGCTACCAGTGTTACTGCATCAAAAATATTTAAATGAATGGTTTTCATTTCTTGAATTTTTTTTTTTATTGTATAAAGAGACAGCTGGGGAAAGAATAAGCATACCTCTTCACAAACAGTAGAAAAGCGGTTGAGAAACTGCACTGTGTGAACCACAAACTGATTCAGAAATGCTACAGTTCTCTTCTGCTGGATAGCAGGAACCTGCATTAGAAAATACAAGAAAATTAGCTTACACATCAATGTCAAGTTTCACATTGGGATTGAAATATCTGTTAAAAAAATGCACATTTTTTAGAAGAAATTATTTGGGAATCTGTCTTAAGTGTGCCTGCTATGAATGCACGCATATAGAAACCATTCTAATACACATTTCCATTCATACAAACCCTTTGCTACTAAAAATCTACTCACATGACAGCTGAGAACTTACAGGATATACAAGGACACAGAAAAGGCAACAAGACCCAAGAAATGAAGGACTGTAATCTTAAAGAACACACCTTTAGGTGAAATTATGACTACTCTTGAAAATCAGTGTTAATGTTTTTTAAAAACAGTGAGGAAATGAGAATCTTTCTTTCATGATTTTAAGAAGGAAAAGCAAATCTGGCCAGCCATACTAATACTCAGTTACAACCAACACCATGACCAAAACTACACCATGACCAAAAAAGTGCAGTGATGTTGCTGTCTGAGCATTTTGTGGCCACCCTACTGGTCCTCATTTGCAACTCCAGACCACCTTAAAACTACCAAAAATTATCCTCCACATCAGTTTCGATGCTCACATACTTTTTAGACTAAATTGTAGAATCTCATGTGTGCCAAAAAGAATGGTGGGCATATTGTAACACAGAGTTGGCATTTTCATTTAAACCATTACAGAAGACTGGAATCAGGAACTTTCACGTAGAAGTTTATGTATAAAATTTTAGTGCCTCAGGGTTAATAATCTCAGACAATTGCTTTAAGTCCTAACCTTCGAAGAGGAAATTAGCCTATGAAACTATCATTGATTTAAGTGGAAGATTTACAAGGAATATTATTGGCAGCCAAGATTCTGCTGCACTTTTTTTGTGAATACAGTGACTCTCTGGTCTTCACTTCTTTAGCGGCTGATTTATCAATGCATTTAATATAAAATTCACTATGATAATCTTAAAACATCCTGACTTTTAACGAGACCTCTGTTGCCACTATCCTGAGCCTTCAGCCTTTGCACCTGTACAACAGCATCTGCTGAATTCAGTTCTGCGGTTCCAAAATTTGCCAAGCAGTGCTTATGACATCTGCAGAAACCTATGGGGCGGCACAGAGCACGGAAAGATCACTGGGTAAATTTGAACTGTCCTGCTTTTATGCTCTGCATTTAGAAAACTAAGTTCAAAAAGAAAATTCCTGCAGCATTAAAAGGAATGAATAAACAGCTTTGCATGGGATTTGCAAAATCGATCGATATTTGAAATGGTTTAAGTTTTTAAACACAACATTATTGTTAGCATAGGGTCAAAATGTTCTGAAAGTCATGGGGAGCTTAAGTAAGATCTGAGGTAGGTAGGAAAGGAATACTGTGCTTTGTTTTTAGGAAACCAAGTGAAACTGCACCTGCACGAATCATGGCTAAATGTATTGATGTGATTATTGTTAATTGTTATTAAGAAATCAAGTGAGACTGCACCTGTAAGAATCATAAGTTAAATATACTAATATGATTGTTGTTAATCGTTATACTGATCACTGTATAAGCAAAGGTTAATTTTAGTAACAGCCAAAATGGTATAAATATGTATCCTTCAAGCAAATGGACAGAGCCCTGATCTGGGTAGCTGTACCCCTGGCTCTCGCGCGCTTCAATAAAAGCACCTGCATATAATCCATCTGTGATTATGTGTTTCTGAACGCTAACATTATCACAGAACTTGCAGCAAAACGCCTCTGGAGGACAGCTGGGGGCACAGGTAAGGAGCAGAGCCCGCAGGTTCCCGGGCGCGGTCCCGGCTCGGGGAGCTCCCCTCACGGGCCGGGCCGGGCCGAGCCGGGCCGGGAGCCGGCGGGGCTCGCCCAGCACCGGGGCCAGCGCAGCCGCCGCCGCCGAGGAGGAGGAGAGGCAGCCCCGGAGAGCCCGGCCAGCACAGCCCGTACCTTGGTGAGGTCAATGCCGGAGCCCACGATGGGCAGCCCGTCCTCGTCCATGAGGCCGGCGGGCCGGGGCGGGAGCGGCCCCGTCCGCAGCTCGGCCCGGAAACAAACCCCGAGCTCGGCCCGGAAACAAAGCCCGGTGCCCCGCGTTTCCTCCTGGGAAACGCAGTCCCGGCTGTGCCCGGGATAAAGCCGGGGATGTCCCGAATTCTGTGCGGATTTCTCTGGCACCCTCTCTCCGGTGACAGCCGCTGAGGGGCCCGGCCGTGCCGGTCCCGCCGACACCCAGCGCTCCGCCGGCCTCAGCGAGACGTTCATTTTGAGGAATTAAGGATTTTAGAAAAGTTAAGATTACAGTTAGAATAGATGCTGTGTTAGCTAAAAAAAAAGAACAAAGTAAGCTTTACCCAACAGAA
>VZTB01013352.1:6380-47923 GCA_013397245.1 Thryothorus ludovicianus | reverse complement strand
GCAGTGTGCATTAGGGAGATATCCCACGCAGTGCCCAGGCCCTAATAAACACACACTGTGTAACTCCAAACTGTTATAGAGTCTTTGTCTGTTAATAGATGGACATTGATATTAGATCAATGTTCTTATTTCTTTAATTCATCAGGACGGGGCCCTGCAGGGTGCTGGTTGGGAAGAGTCCCCTGCACCCGGCAGGAACAGGAGTTCCAAAGCATCGAAACTGATCTGCTCCACGTATTGCACAGAACTGGAGCCTTGGGTCAACTGCAAAATGTAGTTCTTTTATCCCACATCTCTCCTCTGACAGGAGAGGATTGTCCTTTAAGTCTTTGTTAAGTAAAAAATGAACTGGACTCTTGGTTGTTCTCATTCTCCAGGTTGTTTATTCTTTCCTTATCNCAATTATCACCAAGAACGTACATTATTTCTACTTTTCTACCAATAACTAACTACATTTCTATTCCTGTAACTCTGCACTGTGGCAAATTCTGACCAATGGTCCACAACACTGCAGAATGTGGAGATGAAGGAGGAAGAAGCCTAAAAATGACAAAGATCCTCCATCTTGTCTTCATCTCTTACCATTCTAACAAACCCAAAAATCTACATTTCTCACCTTGTGATAAATCACATATTATGCTATCTAATTTACATCCCTGAAAATTCTGTCTCATCCCAAAGCCTAGGAAGCCCTTTCCATGGACAAAGGTTAAAAGCAGTATTTGTCAGAGGGTTTGGATCCTTTAAACCAATATTCTCTGCATTCTGGATTCCAACAGCAAAACAAGACTGCACAAGCTGAGAAAAACTGGCAAGTGCTACTGTGGCTTACAATGTTCACATGCATCCTGTGTGCTTATGTACAGTTACAGGTCCCAGGACACCACATTCAGGTTAGAATCAGCCCAGAGCTCAAATAGCTTATACAACTTAGAGACAAGTTAAACAGAAACAAAATCCTGATCCAAAAAAATTTCCAGACATGCTGTCACCTGATCCCCCACAAGGGGCAATAGTTGTTTTTAATAAGGTGCTCCAATGAACAGCTGAAAAGATCAGTGTGGATTAACATTTGCTTGATTTCCCATGGAGTCTTGTAAAGCCACGCTTGCAAAGGGTATTCTAGGAAAGTTTTCTCTATGAAACTGAAATTGCCTCAATGATTTTTCTCTACACTGAATTTAAGCAATGTTCCCCCCAATCTCAGTAATCTTGGTGTGCCAGAATTTGTACAAATCTTGCAAACAGTTCGGAGAATTACCAACCCTTCAGAGTTAAATGGACTGAGAAATACAAATGTTAGGTATTATGTAGGTTTCTTTAAAAAAAAAAAAAAGGAAACTGAATGATAAATGGTTTGCAGTTCTCTGAAATTGGTTTGTCAAGTTCCTTCTAAGGAGTGTGCTAAGGCAACATGAGAGGATTAAGTAATTATTTTGTTCTGTACAAAAGAGCATGGAGAACATGCTAAAACCATTAACTGCTCTTTCTTATTTATTTAAATATCCATATTATTTTTTTCCAGTATAAAATAAAGAGCCTTGAACTTGGCAAGATCATTCCTGGGTAAACAGTTTTAAATAGTCCTTAAAAGCAGAGCATGAAAAGCAAACATCCTGGTTTCTGAATTAACTACAGAACAAAAGAATTTCTGTCCTTTGCCCTCTTGGGTCTTAAAGAGTTCTAAACCAAAAAAAGTCTCACTCAGGAGTGCACCTGCTCATGCCTGGTGCAAACTGCCCTTGTCTGTATGGTCCTGAGTGCAGTGGATATATTCTGCAGAGGAGCTGGGTGAAGTTTGCTCTGAGGGCAGAAAAACCCACATCTCTTTCAGTTTCACTACACACCAAAAGGATAACAAAATTGGCCTCAGGCCAATCCTTCCTCCCAGACCCACAAAGATTTTTAGCTACAAATGAATTAAACCTCCCCTTAAGGCTGCTGTCTCTGGTCAGACAATGGATACAAGATAAACAGAGCACTGTTATCTTCAAACATCAATTTATTTTACAGTTTAGGAACACACCAGTCCACTGGAACTCAAAAGGAACTTTATACTCAATTTAGGTAAGTTTTGGTGGCAGCTGGAAAACAAAAGTTCTCATGGATAAAGGATTATGAGAAATATAATATGGTCTTAGGTTTCAAAAGGTGACTAATCTCATTTATTGATGTCCTACTTCTGAACTGGTTTTATGTGTCCCACATAAACAGGAACAAATGAATATTTTAAAATCTACCCACAGCTCATTAGGATGGCTACAATGCTGTAAGGAGCTGTTGCACTAGCTGAAACATCCTGACATCCCTTCACTTGCAAAAGCATGCAAGAAAGGTAATTCAGACAGCAGTTATCTCTGTATTCTCCTTTTACCTCAGTTCTGGGTCTTGTATGGGAAGGACAGGAAAAATACATTTCTAGAAAGCAGAATGCCTTTGATTTTCTTGTAAAGACTGGAAGTAAAAAGCTGTAAGCAGAAAAAACCCACTATGCTGTTTGACAGGCTTGAATTAAATCCCTCTGTGATCTTCAGAGAAATAAAACTGTTTCAAATTAACATTCTGATTTTACCATTAGCTTCTTCACTGGCAGTGGCAACTAGATTATTCAAAAACGTCCAGGAACAACATTTTATGACAATACACTACTGCATTTTTTTTTTCTTATAAGATAGTCATGGTTGGGAAAGTTAATAGAGAGAGGTGTTCTTTCTGTAGGTGCTCTGCACAATTGCAGATATTTGAGCTGTGTTAACTGAGTGAGATTGTCAGACTGAGATGCTGGGACACAAAATCTCTTTAAAACCCCCCTAAAAATTAATTTCACACCAAATACCACGTTTAAAAAGTACGTTTTATTTTAAGAGAAATAACCAAGAACCAGATGTATGATAACCAATTTTACAAAAGCTCTTGTACTTGCAAGCTAAAAATCAAACACAAATGATTTCTATCTTGCTTGCTTCTTTCTTCTGTTGTCCAAGTGAAAACCATTACAAAGAGGAAGTTTCTTCATTTTACTAGAAAATGGCATTATGCTATCAAGTTTCATATTGAAGGAAAATACTTATTTTACATTTCAGTAACCCAAAAATAAATTTTATGGTCTCCTCCGACTGCACATAATGGAAGAGTTCTGTGCCATGTCAAACCAGATCCTACAGCTGCAGTTCCAGTAAGAATGGGCGTTAAAAAAAAAGAGAGAGAGAGAGAAAAATAACAATACAACTTCCCTTATAATGATTTCTATATGTAGGTACTAAGTTGCATAGATAAATAAACACCATAGATTAAATACTTCTTAATAAATATAGTTAAAATACAACAGAAATTCTACTGAAAAAATGTGATTCTCTGCTACATAGTTCCACTTACTACATTTAAGTAACATACAGCAAAATATTCCATAACAAATAGTTTCAACTCTTTACATTAGTATCAACACTATTATTATAAAGGCATTATCTCAAACTTAGAAACCTTTTTAAATAAAATTACTGCTAGTTATTTCAATGTACTCATAACTAGTATGTTTGAATGTAATGTTTTTATTGTAAGCATTACAAATATATACAGACTCCAGAAAAACCAAAATATTTCCTATGCTTTGCATTTTCTTTAATGATTTAAAATATAATCAGTTAAAACCAGAAAAATACTCCACTAGGTGTTTTCAGCCTCCTTAGAACTAGAAATATTGCCAGATTTATTAAATATCAGGTTAAAGGTGTTTTTCTTCCCCTTAGAACTGATATGGCAAAGCTAACTAAAACATATAGATCAAGCAGCTTTTAAAATAGCATTTTAAGTGTGCAGCAATTTTTTTTCCTTAGCATGAATGCCACAAACCAAAATAAAATAAAATAAGTACACCAAGCAGCAGTTCTGGATGGTTTGGGCTAGTTTTTAATTATAGCTTTTAAGCAATATGAGTCTGATCTGGAGAGGACAGATGCAACTCCAGTCAAAAATTTACCTGAGGATGTCCTAAATGATGAACCAGCAATTGAGTAGTTGTCTTTCCTGGATATCCAGTGGTTGCAAACAGATTTTCATTCACTCGGGACCACCTGTGAATAAAATGAATCCACCTATGAACAAAATGAATGTATTTTCCAAATAATCCTGTCACAGCAGCAGAGGTGCACACAAAGGGAATGAGTTCTCTCCCTTGGGACCAACTGTGTGACAGTGGCACTGTTACCACTGACAGCAGAGAAACAGATTTAGTGAATTAGCTTGTAAATGATTCCCCACCCACAGCCCCACATGCACAGTGCTGTAAAACAAAAGAATATCACATGAATGCTACACATATATACTAAACGTGGGTCATTCACAAATTTCACACAATTTAGAGGCCCAGTCTCCCTAAAAACGTGAGACACAACCAGGTTACTAAACTCACATAGATTTAAATAAATAAATCCCACAAAATAGAGACAATATTCATACCTGAATAATCTGGCCCGATCAACATGGACAGGTCTCTTATCCTGTGGATAACTAAAACAGACATCCAGGGTAAAAAACTGTTCTGCAAACAACTACAGCTTATAGTATAAGTGCCAAAAGTACAGTGTAGGGGACACGTTGTCTTGCTCTCTGTGAAGCAGCTGAGGGAAAATCAGAGCATTCCTGCAACTTGATTCTCAGTTTGGAGTAGGAAAACTGAAGTAGTTGTCCAGTTTATTCTGGATCAAATTATCTATTTGTGACTTGGAATGAAATTTTAACAAATGCATACAAGTGAGAGGTAAACAGTAGTGAGATGCTATCTCAAATGGAAAAAAAGGCAGACAATGTGGTATTTTTAACAAAAACTATTGATAAAGATGAAACAAAGAATACCATGGAGTGGTCTGTATCAGTATCATAATTCCTGATAATTTTAATTTATTTGGCTTATGCATTGGGCCTACAAAGGTGAGTAAGGGGCTGGAGCATCTCTTACAAGGAAAGCTGGGGAGAAGAGAAAACTGAGAGGGGATCTCATCAATGTCCATCAGTATCTCAAGGAGGGTGTCCAGGGGATGGACCAAGCCTCTGCTCTGTGCTGCAAGCAACAGGCACAAACTGATGCACAGGAACATGAGCAAGATCTTCACTCTTCAAGTGACCGGGCACTGACCAGGCTGCCCAGAGAGAGTGGGGAGTCTCCCCCACTGCAGATATTCAGAATCTGCTGCCTACTGAGAGGGGGTGACCCTGCTTGAGCAGCTGACACACTGTGGTCCCTTCCAGCCTGACCCATCCTGTGATTGCCATGCTCTGTCAGCCAAGTACTTGCATTTCCTCATGTACTGATTAGGAGGAGAATAAAGAAACTTCTGCCATAGGTATGAAAATACCTGGAGCGAGTGATATCCCAGATCAGCCAATCATTCCCAGCAACTGCTCCAATTTTAAGAGTATTTTTTAAACACCAGTCTGCTGACATGAGTGGTGTCTGTTCACACTCCAGGGAGAGAATGGCCTGCTGTGTAATCAGGTCATAGAATCGTATTGTCCCATTCTTCTCTGCCACCATCAGCTGTTAAAAGAAATTAAGAGAATGTGGTAAACTTGGCATGTAATGGAAAGTAAATTTTTTCTACTCTACAGAAAACCTAGAATACATTCAAGCAAATATTAAAAATACTAGATGAAGTACAGTTTTTCACTTCATACCACAAAACTTTCTCCTGGACACTCTTTAACCAATAAATAAAACCCACTTTAATCTATACTACTGTTACAGTGTTATACACAATGATTATATTATTTTATTTCTACAGATATCTAAGTGTATAATTTTAGTAGTTAGAAACACCAGTTCACAACCACCGAAGCACTGTGCTTTTATATAGAAAAAAGTTACTTTAACATTCAACAGCTTCTGTTCTGAGTATGAAGAACTGACTGACACACAGTGCTGTAAAAAGGAAGGGGTTGTCAAGCTCTGGAAAGGGCTGCCCAGGGAGGGGTGGAGTCACCATCCCTGGAGGTGTTCAAGAAATTACTGTGCATGGCACTCAGTGTATGGTTTCAGCTGATATGATGGTGTTCAATCAAAGGTTGGACTCGAGGATCTTAGAGGTCTTTTCCAGCCTAAATGATTCTATCATTCTAAGCCAAGTGTTAATTAGTGTGGCTGTAGTATCTGTAGAATAACTCTTACTGATTTTATATAACATCTTTACTTCATCCTATAACAGTTTGCAACAGATTTTATCTAAGCTTTTTCTGTTACAATAATACACTGAAGCAGTTATTTTTTAAGTATTGTAGGAAGACTTTCCTGATTACATTATAGAATCATAAAATGATTGGGTTGGAAGGGAACTTAAAATCCTCTGGTTCCAATCCTCTGCCACGGGCAGGGCCACCCTCCACTAGGCCAGATGGCTCAGGGCTCCAACCAGCCTGGTCTTGAACACTTCAAGGAATGAGCCTTCACAACTTCTTTGGGCAACCCATTTCAAAGCCCAGATGATGAAATGAGATTTTTCTTCATAAGGAGAAATGGTTTTCAGATAGTCATGAACAATAATTAAGAAAGGCAAAGAAGTATAAAGTAAAATACCCCAGTAACATCAGTTTGCTTGGAAAAGCAGAACTGTCAGCAAAACATGCTTTCCTGCAAACTACAGGTCATGGTGCAGTAAGCATTTTGACCTGCAATAAGCTTTTCAGTGAGAACTAAGTCTATCAAGTTTTATGACCTTTTGGAATGGGCTTTACTTTAAAAAAAAAAAAAAAGAAAAAAGTCCTGTGCCTGCCTTTGATAATGGTCAAAGAAAAGACATGCTAATAATATCTAAGACTGGTGTACTGTTGCAGTATTTTTGGGAAAATCTATTAATTTTGTTGTGTTAACAAAGTTGCCCAGTAGCAAACAACAGCTAACCTATTAAATTCTGATGCCACCTGAATCAACAGTTTTCCTTATTAACAGTTTCCTTTCTTAGTAAGGATATTGATATTAGTGGAAAGTGTGATGAGATTAGAGATCCTTCTTCCCTATTGCTGTGTAAATATTTTGATATCTTATTTGACTGCTTTTCTCTGTTTTAAGTATGTGTTTTTGTGGTAACCTGAACAACCATTTGTAGCTGCTTAAGGCAGTTATTGATAGGCACAATAGGAGTAATAAATCCAGGACTGCAGGGATTAGACCATGAATGAAGCTGGATATTTGGGTACATACCAGCTGATTAATCCTCCCCAGTACAATAAGTATAAAATTGTCTATTGATTTGATTTTTCAGGACATATTTCATCCACTTCAAGCAAGAACAACAACAAAAAAGTCCCTTGTTAACTTCAAACAGATACTTTTCAAAGCTTGGCATGCTCTACAAAGAGTCTATTATTGGTGAACCGTGTTACCACGACTGAGAAAAACTTGAGCTCTTCTCTGCTGTCAGTTAATATGCAATCAGCAGAATAGTTATCAACAACTGATGTACATAATCAAGAAGGAATATTTCTGATGGGAGAAGTAAGGGACTGAGGGTAAAATGACAAGAATGGTAATGAGAATTCATTTAGAGTCACTTCACATTAGCAGATCCAACTAATATCCAGTTACAGTGTAAACTAGGTCCCCAAGCTTCAATGATATTACAGCATCAAAGATTCATACTTTAGGTGTGTTCCCCCTCCTGTTATTTTAAAGGCAGTAGGGGTGAAAAGCTGAAAACCACAACCTTAAAAGCCTCCTCAGGATGCCAGCAAACACTCATTCCAGAAGAACGTAAAACAAAATGGGCCTTCTCATTTCCTTCCAAATCCCAGACCCTGGGGAGAAAAGAAAGATAAAAAAAAAGTAAAGAACTAAACTATTGCCATTTGACTGTAAATACATTAACTTTCAGTGCCTCAACACATTCACAGAGGAAGTGACCAAATGAAATGGTGTTCATGCTGTATCATTTGAAGGTCAGTGAAAGTGGCCAGTGCTGCAGGTAATGTATTTTAACACTGATGAGCTAGGCAGAGCCTCTATTTAACTATTCCAATAATTTGACATTTTTGTTATCTAGACAGGAAATCTCAGTGAGATGTCCCCATTTTTTCCTAAGTCAACACTATAGCCTTTGTACTGTACCATAAAGAGCAGTGAGGCAGTACAGAGCAGGAAGGTCAGAGTTGGTCCAGCTGAAAGAAGGAACCTGAAGTGAGGTACCAAACAAATCATCCATGTTGTCAAGTAAAGTATTATTTAAAATAAAAATATTATTTATATTATTATTATTAAAGTATTTTGGCTGCCTAATATTATAAGAGTTTCCAGTATTTCCTGGTAAGACAAGATCGAGTCATGGACATACAAGAAACCAGAAAGGAAGCTAAGGCAAAAAGAAAAATCTATGGCAGAGGTAACATTTGCCAACAAAGGGTCTTGGAGAGCTTTCAGCACGTGCCAGTTTAACCTTTTTCTTTTACAGTGCATATCTGGCAGCTGTAAAAAATGTAAAGAATCAACAGTATTTGGTCAATATGGATTGACAGGAAAATGTATGCTGAAACACCAAAACCAGGTTAGGTGATGGGTGAGTTTCTTTGGATGTGCTCAATATGAGTGGTAATGAGCCATGGAGCTACTTTGTTTCTAAAATGCAGCAAAACCAAACCTGAGCCTATTTTGCCTCACAGCCACTGCTCAACACCCTCTTTTCCTAAAAAATTGATAGCTCAGTTGTAGGACAAAGACATCACAGTTGTAAACATCAGTCTGAACCACAAGGCTACATATTATTTATATACATTTGGACACTGAAACATACACATATATCCTTCCTCTCTGACATGCAAAACTTGAGAAACAGCCAATTTTTAAAGTAGTGTTCTGCCCAGTCTTTCGAGCTAGATGAGTGGCTACACACTATTATTGTTTATTCTAGAGGATTTTTGCTGACTTCCTCCAGACTTTTTCAGTTTATATCTCACCAGGGTGCTTAGAGCCTTATATTTAAGAGATTTAAAAAAACTCTTAACTAATACATCATAAGTCTAGACAAAATATATGGGAATAAAGTAAATATATTTAATGAACAATGTTGTTTTCTTATGCCAAACCACAATAGATCAAATATTTGTTCTCCCCGTAGAAAACACAGGGTCTCTAATCTTGAAGAATCAGTGCCCTTACTAAAAAAAGTCAAAACAAAAACCTGACAAGTGTTTAAAAATGAAATATCTACTTGATTAGGTAATTTAGAAACATACAATACTTTCTTCTACTGCCAAAAATTTTGCCTTGTAGATTTGTCCAAGTCAAATCAACACTTCCCCTGTGTATTTACTGTGCAGGGAGAAAATTATGATACAACAGAAGATGGTGAATCATTTTGGCAAAAGAAATATGCCATTATGTTTCCTTCCCTGACGTGAGTGATGTTATTAGGTGTTGAGACAGAAATTTATGCTTTTTACCTCCATAACTTTGTTATTTATAAAGTTACCAAATTTGTATTTTTTACTTCATAAGAATGGCAGGACTGTTAGTAACAGACATTATGGGAAGGAGAAGGGATAAAAAAAAAATCTCTTTTATATTTTCTTTATTAATACCAAAGATGATATAATTTAGTTTTGGGGAAAAAAAACACCAAAACCCCCAAAACACAAACCAGGCAATACATATCAAGATAGATCCTTATCTGAATGCATCATGTCTATACAATTACATATGTGTTCAATTAACTATTTTCAATATTTCTTTGTGAAAAAGCCAAATAAAAAAAGTGCAAACCCCAAAATTTCAGCCAAACTGATTTTCAATTCCTAAATTACTCAGTAATCATAAATCAGCTACAGATGCTGTCTCCCCATTCTTATCATGTAAATCAATCCAAAAAGACTGAGGATTTTGTCTCCCCTTTAAAGATCTTGAAACTTTACTAATACTCCCATGATTTTATACCAAAGTAAAATACTGTCTATTTTCTCCAAACATCCTTATCTTTTGTAACCCTGCAATGTGTCACTCTCTTACTACTTCTCTTCCAACAAACCATCATGGCATAGACTTGTCACTGAGCTTGTGGTATTTTTTTTTCTGATATTTAAAAAAAAAATCCACAAGAAACTTATTGGAGAAAAGTTTGAGTAAACCCAGTTGAAGTAAGTGTCCAAGTTTGATTAATGTATAGTCTCAAAAATAACATGCAATTTTCTCAGTAAAATAATTATTTTTTAAATTAACTAAGGAGTAAGAAATTTACTGCAGTACTCAAAAAACTTAAACCAACTCAAATACAGAGAGTTGAAAATGCTGTTAAAAGAAAATTCTTGAGATACTAGCACCTTTCTCTTGTCACTCAAATCCTGTAACTAACAAACAAATGAAAACTGCAGTTATCTCATAGCTTGAAGATATCCAAATTCCATTGTATCAACTATATCTCATATGCATGAATATGGATGCATATGTGCAGCAATTTCATCATACAGTGGACTTTTATTACAGCTTTTATTACAACTGGCAAAGTACCTCATTAGAACTCTGAAAACTTGTGGCAACGGAGATGATCCTTATTTTATCTTCAAATTTTCTGAATTATGTATTATTCTAACTAGCAGAATCAACTGCTAAATAGATAAAAATTATCATTTGCAATAGAAAAAGAACTAAACCAGATTGCAATCTTCAGGCATTTCTCAAAGCATCAGAAGATGGAAGTAAAAATGAGAATTCTTCCAACAAAAGATTTCTAACAATTTTAGAGTGGGTGGGGGTTAGAAGAAACCTTGACATCTGATTCCCAGCCACAAAGCATGATCAACTGTACTTGATCCACTACTCAAAGATTACTCCTGTCCAACACGGTTCTGTTGGGTTTTTTAATATCTAACACATTTCTTTCTATCCATCAGCCATACTCTATGTGTGAGGAATATCCTATGAAAAAAGCCTAAAGGACTATGGACAAGGGCAAGATTCCTGTTCCTGAGATCACACAAAGGCAGAGTGAATTTGTTCCTCCCTGAGCACAAGGAGTGAGATCTCAGAAAGGGAACATGAAAGTGCAGAGATTTTGGAGGGTCTCAGTTAAACTCATGGTGTTTTCCAAACATTTCCCACAATTTCTTGGCTTTGTTAAGTATCAGAACAAAATGATTTGTACATCTGAATCTGTGCAGACTCCTAATCTGTGTTTCAAATCATAATGAAAAAATCAGTAGCAATTTTTTTTTGAAGGGTGCTGCACAGGAAGTTGTACACACACAGATCTCATTAGCAAAGTGGGATGCACACATTCCTACACTTAATGCAATTGTTCAAAAAAATATAATGCCTTATTATTTCAAAGAATTAAATTAAATATTCCTTAGAGCTATCGTAACACAGATGACCACTGCAATTATTTTTATGCAAGAGCATTTTTAGTGCATCTCTACTTCACAGCTGCAAAAAAATTTTGAGTTGTGAGCTGAAGGCCAATACAGACCACATGCAAGAAATAACAAGATTTCCTGAGTGACACAGCAGCAATTTAAAAGTAAGAACATTGGATATAATCATTATCCAACTTACACTGTCTGTCCTCCAACCAATGTGACTGAACCCCACTCTCAGATGTCACAGTTGCAGGAGCTTGTGGCCAAGACTATTCAGTGGATGAAAACTGAAAATCTCACTTAAAGGTCTCTGATGAACTTAGACCTAAACTTCTTCTCAAGTGAAAACCAGGGAAGACCTAACCATGCTTGTATATAGTCAGTACACACTGAAAAGTTGTTTTAAAACTTTATTAAGACTTAAAAGTGGAACTCAAGAGTTGTACTAATTGTTCTAGAACTTTATTCCACAGGCATTAGCAGATTTCGTATCCTAGGAACAATTTCAGGATAGAAATTCAGTACAGACAGAAGAATTATTCCTCTTCTTACATTATTACTGAAGCAAATTACAGAGTAAGTAAAGAATGATTTTGGTAAGTCCCAAGGAATGCATTTTCCATTAGTTTTGAAAGTGTAACCTTTAAATTCAATAGAAAAAGTCTTCATGCCCCCATGTGTGAATGGAAAAAATAAGAACTCAAGTAGCCAAAAAAAATCCTACTTATTTCCCATGGCTTTTAACCAAAGACTTTATGGTTTATGGCATAAAATGTCTTTCATAGTTACTAGGCTGAAATCTTGTGCTGTCTTCAGGCTATGTCATCTCACCCCCTAAGGGTGAGATGCAAATTTACCCAAATACATTTGGGTAAATACATTTTTGTATTTACCCAAACACATTCACACAGGTGTACTGGTTTTAAACTTGACCCACCTGATGACAGAATACACAGAGAGGGTCAGTGCTGAGCTGTGCATGTCTGCTCCCTCCTATTCTCATTTTAGTCCTATCTCAGAAGAGGGAAAATAGTGTATGCAAATCCAAGACAACAGTTTTCTTCATTTTGAATCTAGCTCGTTCAAAATTGCTTTGGATAAAGACAACTCCCAAGTCACAACAAAAAGCCAGTTGACAACCTAAGTTAACCAGAATAGTCCATTTCTTGTCTTGTTAATGGACTAGTCTTGTTACAGGGCTGTGAAAGCACACAAAAAATAAAAATTCTTATTTATTTAAGTGTACATATAAAACATTCACAGATAGAAAAAGTCCAATAGTAGTTTTTCACTAGTGTTTTGAATAAAATGCATACCTGCAGGTGTGATCATCACTTACACTGGCAATTTCTTGACCTTCATTGGGAGCAAAGACCAGATCATTAATGTAATCTGAATGGCCATCAAATATCTGCCAACCAGAAAAGAGAAATATTTTTACCTTAGAGCTGACTGTTCCACCAATGCATTTAACAGACCTGCTAGTGGAAAGATGTGTGTTAAGATAAAACTATCATTTTATTAGAAGGTAAAAAAAGTTCTTGTCAGTAACTGGATTTCTTTAAAGTATCTAATTCATGTGTAGATTTACACTGCAGGTGAAAAGACCTCACCACTACTCCCTGTAGTTAGCAGTAGTTAGAGGTCAGTTTTGCTTAACAGAGATCAGTAAATCACAACAGAGCTTTTTGTCATTTTTTCAACCACTGAATTTTGAGGGCAGAAGATCCTAAATCTCAGAAAGGAAGAGGAGAATGACCAAGCAATGAATGGATGATCTACCTACATCAAAGAACTCTGATTACTGGTAAGTAACTCTGATCTCTGAATCTCTCTTTAAATATATCTGTGGTGTTTTTGAAAGAAATCTCACAAAATTTTAAGTCAAGCAAATTTCCATGTGTGGATATATCTGTTACTGTTCCACCCTCTTCTATTCAATCCCATTGATTAAGTCTCAAGGCATAGCTGCTTTTGCTTTGCCCAGCAAGGTATCATAAAAATGAGACAAAAATATCCTCTCAATAACAGCATGAGACTGAGGTTGCAGAGGAAAACAAGGTCGAATTAAAACAAGTTCCACAGTTTTCTGAAAGAAAAACACACCACCTTTAAGTATAACTATTCTGAAGAACAGATGCAGAACTGATAAAAAAAAAAAATCTTAAGCATGCACAAGAACTAAATCCCCCTCTCTAAAAGTTTTAAGAATGCCTCATCAATTCAATACAGAAACATTTTCAGCAGCCAACTTACTTTTCTCCAGTAAGTCATTATTTCATTAAAACCTAATGGATTATACTAGAACTAATAGGCCCTAAGATGATGCTAAACTATTTAGACAGAATGCCAAGTTTTTTGACAATTTTCAGCATTCTGATTTCAAATATCCTGCCTCATTTTACTTCTACGGTTCTGATGAAATCTGCTTTTTATTAGGCAAAATTTGAAGCAGGACAAGGAAGCCATAATTCATTTCCAAATGAAAACCTCAAAAGAAGAAAAAGGTTTCACGAAGATCCATCAGTCATATTTTACCTTTTGTTTTTTTGTTCTGGGCTTGATCCAACCCATAAATTTTGGATTAGTCGTGTCGACAAAGTAATGGAAAACTCAAGTGTGCTTCAAGTTCCTTGTTGATAATTACATCAAGACAGTTTTTCCATGGGGAAAGCAGAGTAAGATTACTCCGTCTATCCCTCCAGAAGCTACACGTACTAATTGTTTACTATAAAAGACAAAATGTTCAGAGATTACATTCTGAACGTAG
Source organism: Thryothorus ludovicianus (assembly GCA_013397245.1). NCBI lineage: Eukaryota > Metazoa > Chordata > Aves > Passeriformes > Certhiidae > Thryothorus > Thryothorus ludovicianus. The sequence continues at coordinate 33,825 of VZTB01013352.1, read as the reverse complement.
TCACATACTTCCTTCAGCTTTGTTTCCATGCCCTGGACCTCTCCTGAAGATCCCATGTGTCAAGTGTGCACTGTATAATGGATCAAAATTTTCCACATGTTCATCGTGAGTTCAACCTCAGCTTTATGAAATAGGTTTTCTGAGGTATCAGTTAACTGTTAATAAGAAGCCACTGAATCAAACTTTATTGAAAGCCAGATCAGCATAGCTCACCCAGAATTTGAGAACATCTGGGATTTTGCATGTGCTTTAAGTCAGAGTTAGGTGTTACTTTTCTTGACAAGAAATCTAGAGTACAATGACTGTCCAGATACAAGAAATTAAGATGATTGCCAGAAAGTGTTTTCCACACTTTATATGAAGAAACCCCTGAAGACAGTCTCAAAGACAGCTTTTACTGACATAAACACACTAGTCCACATTGGTTTTGTTAATGAGTTCCTCACTAATAGGTAAAAAATATGTAATTTTAGCTGTTTATTGATTATTTTTAACATTAGACCAAGCCCGACCCAGTAACAATATGTATTTTTACTTTTTCATCAGCCAGAGTACATCCTTCATAAAGTTCTTGGACAGATAATTTCAGTGGTGGAGCTGGCATAAACAAAGCTAATAGCTTTACTGTTAAATTCAGGCCAACTTCTCATTTGTATTCCATATGCAGCAAACAATCATAGAATCATTAAGGTTGGAAAAGGCCTCTGAGATCATTGAGTCCAAGCACTAATTTAGCACTGCCAGGTCTGTCCCTAAGCACCACATCTCTGAGGTTTTTGAACACAGTGATCACACTGCTTCCTTCGGCAGCCTGTTACAGTGCTAGACCACCCTTTTACAGAAGAATTTTTTCCCAATATTCATTCTGAATCTCCTCTGGCACAACTTCAGGCCTTTCCTCTTCTCCTGTCACTTGTTGGTTGGGAGACTGACCCCCACCTGGCTACAGCCTTTTCTCAGGTGGTTGTATAAAGCAATAAGGTCTCTCCTGAGCCTTTTTTTCTCCAGGCTGAACAACCCCAGTTCTCTCAGCTGCTCCTCACAAGACTTTTGCTCCAGACCCCTCATCAGCTCCACTGCCTTCTCTGGACACCTTCCAGCACCTCCATGTCTTCCTTGTTCTGAGTGGCACAAAACTGAACAGAGATTTCAAGGTGCCAAGTACAGAGGGACAAACACTTCTCTACTCCTGCTGATCACACTATTTCTTGTGTCCTTATTAATCCAAAATAAATTAAAAAATTAGATGTTGAATTTAGCTCACTAGAGTCTGTAGTACCAAATTTATCCTCTTGTTTCATTACTTCAACTTAAAATCAATCCATTAGTTAATGTTTAAGAAACTTTACATCTGTTAAGTCAAAAGATTTAATTCATAGCTTAACATTAAAGCATGTTGTCTGAAATTCACAAAACTGGCAGATATTACATAAATAGGAAACTTTAATATGGAATGACAGACTCACAAGCACAGAGCATAAAGAACTTTTAGAACTATTTTGTCAGAAATCCCACCAAGCTATTTCACTTAGTGACACTTGCTCAGTGGCAAAATCATGTAAGACAACCAACATTGAAGGAAGTAAATTAAAAGTATGTGCATGTATGAAGCAAAAAAAAAATATTTTCTTTCAAGATATCTAGTTGCATCCATCTTTACTTCTTATACCCTGCCTTTATTCATTCTATTATCAGTATGTCCACATAAGTGACATCCACAATTCACTTAATTTCTGTGTGACAAATCTCACTGTCTTACTAATACAAATTAACACACCAGAAATAAAAGTCTATTTTTTCTCCTTTACACCCAATTAACCACTTTCATCAAGAGGTATTATCATATTCTAAAGCAGTAAAAGCCAAGGAAGACTCTCCCCCAATTTCTTTTTATTAATTAGCTTTGCATATTGTTAGCTAAGACCTCACCAAAAAAACTTCAAACTGGATAACACAAACATATAATTAACAGTAGTTACTGTTAATTAGGACTGGGACATTGTTTCAAAGGAGGAATTTTGAAGGAAATCAGAAGATCATGTAGGTGATAATTACAGTTATTCCCATTTGAAAGGTATTTACAATACAATGATTATCCCTACAGATGATGGATCTCAGATCTGCCACAAATGGAGCAGGATAGTTAAAGATTTGTCTTCACTAAAAGCTAAATAACCTTTTAAAAATCACATTAGCTGCCCTTACCTTAAATTCATTCTTGTCCTGTAAGTCAGAAGTAAAGAGCCTTAACTTCCTATCAGAAGCTGCAGTACAAAACCTACAGTCAAAAGACAAAAAAAAAGACCCTTCAGTCAATCAACATTGCAATAGTTAACCTTTTATCAGCTTACCTCCATTTTAAAAATGCAAATTGAGATGCAAAAAAAAAGTCAGAGTTTGATAAAAAACCCAAAAGCATCTATCTTTTCTGCTTTGGCAACAAGCAGAGATATAACTGGAGCTTATCTGTAAAACAGTGTGCATCAAATGCCAGGAGTACTTATTCACAGGAAAAAATGGAAGACATTTTACAAAGCTAAATCTGGATCAATTACCAATGACTTGAAATTCCTCCCATAAATGTTGCTGAAACTTTCCTTGGAAGAAGTTAAGTGGTAGGGCACAAAAACCAACCCTCATTATCAGTGTTTTAAAATACTGAAATATAAAATCCATTAATCAATTTCTATTTAACATACTCTAACACAAAAGACTACAAAAATGGAGCAGTAAGCAACTTTGGTAATTTTGAGGAATCAAACAAACTTGAGTACACTTTAATTCAGAAGTTTACATTTAATAGCTAACTATCTTTCTAGATTTTCTAGATTTACACCTCAAAGGCTCTCCCAAATAGCATCTTACCTACATTGAAACAGCACACACTATGAAAATCAGTACAAATGGTTTTAAAAAGGAGGCCATTCAAATGATCTCACATTTACTAAAGCTCTTGAAAGAAATGCTTCTTCACAGGTGTACAAAGAAAGAAACTATGTCTGAGGTCTGCAAAAATAATTAAAAAAATATTTACTGGTTGTTCACTGGGGAGAGGGTCAAGGGGCACAAGAAGTAGGACAAAAAACGAAGCAAATGAACAAAAAAAAGGCTATAAGAATAAAAATGTTCTGCTGAAGAATTCAGAGACTTCATCAGTGATTTCTAAAGAGTTAGATTTCACTCATAAGCTTTGAACAGTCCAATATTAAGGACTTAGGGAAATCAGGTAAGGGACAAGGATTCAGTGTAGTTGTTTATTGTTAAATACCTTATCTGGGGAGGTATAGCATCAAGCCTAGTCTCAGGACTCCACGCTATGGCATCAACTCTGATTCCATGGTGAAATGTTCTTAGAGTCTTATACTGCATGCCTTCCACTTCTGCATCCTCCTCCTACAGAAATATTGCAGTTAGCTGATTCACAACAAGGTCTTGGTGACTTCTAACAAATCAGACTGCTACAAAATGAAAAGGCTTTCAAAGTTACAAATATTGGGATCTTTTCAGGGCATAACACCTTCAAAGTGAAAACCTGGAACATACAGAAAACATTAATTTGAAATATTTAAGTACTTAGAAATACATTAAATGATTGCAGTCTCAAGCCAGAGGCCAATGAAGAGCAGAAAGATCAGAACTGAGCTCATTCCCTGTACAAGCAGTATCTTCACAGATACAACTAAAGCCCCTCAAATCAGCATGGGAATTTAGCCCACACTGCAGTGAGAAGAAGCAATGAGAACAAAAGCAAGCACGAAATTTAAGCTGCCCTCTCTCTCTGAGTTGTTTTCACACCATGGAAAACTGCTGCCACTTCCAAATCATTGCTCTTCAAACAGCAGGAGATAAAAAGGTGCCCTCTGTCATCCAATCCTAATGACAGGATTGCTTATTCTTACCACTGGTAAGAACACCAGATGACAAGAAAAATAAAACAAGAGTTGAAATTATGGACTCCATCAATAAGCTGACCTCTAAAACGCTTTTAAAAGTTTTCAGAACATCCAATGGAGCACCTCAAAAGATATTCCTACACAATTTCCTCTATGTCACAATTCTGCTTTAAGGTAAAAACCTCTCTGGATGTCCTCTACATAACAGAGGCCAAGCAGAACCCAGCTGAGGATGCAAGAAATGAACCACAGTTTTTCAATGCTTCTCAACAGGAAGGAAGAATAACATTTTCCTCTCCTACTCTGAAATACTCACTGACTCCACATGTGGAAGGGAAGGGAGGATATGAAAATTATAGAAAAAAAACCTTGTGCCTGTGGTTGTCAAAATTTTAATTACTTCCTTTTCAAGGCCTACACCAGAAACAAGGTAGAGAGGAACACAAATGTCAGTATGTTTTTGTGGTTAGCACTAGGTGCTCCTCAGAAAATTTACAACAGTAAGACCATGGGAAATAACAATAATAATAAAAATATCAGTTATGTTATTATGCATAACAGACAAATTACAAAAATAATATTGTATAATAAAGAACCAAGATGAAGAAAAAAAGTTGAGAAATTCCAAGCAATTGTCTCCAATTGAATGTCAACATCTAGGCAAAAAAACCTCCTCTAATGAAAAACATTTTTCCAGTATAAAAACATACAATACCCAGTATTTTACATTTTAAAGTTTTTCACAATATAACTAAATAATTTCAAGGTAAGAATTTTTACAGTTTCCAACAGTCTGTAAGGGAGATCCAGGGAGAAAAAAAATAGGTAATTCATCCTTAAAAAGAAATACCTATAAAATTAGCACAGATGAATCAGTGTGTGTTTTACATATATATATTTGTATTATCCTGAAGAACAAGTTTCCTACACTTGTTAGTGTAATAAACAAGCAAAATTCTCCCTTGTTTACTACAGGGAGAGTGGGAAACAGGAAAGTAATCAGTCCTCCTGCAGTAGAGGAGCTGGCAAAGTCAATGTTGGGGTATCTAACAAAAACAATAACACACCAACCTGAAATCTGCAAGTCCCAACAACCACGTAATTGTTGCCACCATAAGCAATGAGGGAACATGAATCTCCACTGTCAAATGGATTGAATTTTACCACGTGCACATAATCCTCACAATCCACAGTGTAAGAAGTGCTTCTAGTAGAATCTTGCTTCATTGTCAGTGAAATAAGTCAAGGTATCATGGAAGCGATGTCTTCTCCAGGATGAAAATCTACATTCCTACACAAAAAATTTAAAAAAAACATAGATGACTCATTTGTATAAATAAAAAATGTAAAGTATTTGTGGCAGAGCAAATCAGAATTTCCTATCACATGTTCAAGAACACAAAAGCTGCATTTAAACCTATTAGATGTAGCCTGTTTGTTTCATCAATCAAAATATTTACTAAATTAACATATATTTAAAACTGTCTCTTACAGACTTCAGCAATAATTGTGAATTTTGTGCTACCCTTGGCAACCCAACACCAATACAAAAACTCAAGTAACTGCACACACCAGAAGGGTCACACACAGCATTTTAACATTTTCAACCAAACGAAAAGAAACAATACATCGCTACCTTCAAATTCTCTTTACTTGTCTACTTCTTTACAGACTGTGTGTCTAACTAAAAACTGAGTTAACCAAGGTTGCAAAACTGTAAATGAAGATATTGTCATGTATTTAACCAGTTTTCATGAAAATCAGGTTTTGGTGCTAGAACACAAGATGCCAAGACAAACAATTGATTTCAGAATCAAGTTCTTCCAGTCCCGGTACAGATTGGACATTAATTTGTCTTTTTGGGAATTCAGACCTTTATACACCACGTGGAAAACCAGCTTGAAATCTCAGACCTTTGACAGATTTTGGTGTGTAAATGATCTGAAGGCCTCAGCATCCAAGACTCAATGTCTTGCTTGGGAGCCAGACAGGTCTGACAAAGATATCAAACACAGAAAAGCTCTCCATAATTGTGTATTTATTTATTAATTCATATAACAGACCACTATACTGCCGTAAATACTTCAACCATATAACTTGCATAGCTTTGCTCCTAAAGGAAAATGCAAGTTTTAATCCTATCAGAAGTTTTCTTCCTCTAAAGCTCTCCATGAACACAAGCCATTTTAGAATCTTAGAATGTTAATGAGTTGGAATGGACCTTTAAAATCACCTAGTCTCAAACGCTGCTGCCACGGCCAGGGATATCTCCCACCAGACCAGGCTGCCACTGCCTCATCCAACCTGGCCTTGAACATTCCCAGGATCGGGACAGCCACAACCTGGCCCTGGACAACGTGTTCCAGTGCCTAACCATCCTCATATCTAACTAAAGTTTGTCGTCTTTCAGTTTGTACCCATTGCTCCTCGTCCTATCACTACAATTCCTGACAAAAGTCCCTCTCCGGCTTCCCCGCAGTGCTGGAAGGTCCTATGAGATTCCACTCAAGCTCCTCTTCTCCAAGCTGAGCAACCCCAACTCTCTCAGCCTGAATTATAGGTGACCACGCCAGCTTGAAAACACCAAGAGTTTCATTACCGTCATTTCTTTGGGAAACGCGATTAGGGCAACCGAGCCGCGTGGGGTGCGCGGTACCTCCGCCCATCCCTGCGCATCCTTCTCCCTCCTACTCCCTCCTTTTCCCTCCGGGACCCAGCTGCTGCTCCCCAGCCAGGCTGCCCCAGCTCCCCCGGGCTGGGGCTGGCCCAGTCCCGCTCCACACGCACCTCCGCGGCCCTGGCTCTGGCTCTGTCCCCGGCTCTGTCCCCGGTCCCGTCCCGTCCCCTCCGTCCCCCGGCAGGGCCCGCCCCGGCGGCGGGAGCAGCGCAGGTGCTTCCGGGGCAGCGGCCCCGCGCCCATTGGGCCGCGCGGTGCATTTGAACTCATCTGAGCGCATTTGAACTCATTTGAGCTGATTTGAACACATTCGAGCGCATTTCAACTCGTTTGAACGCGGCAGCGCTCGGCAGCGATGGTAACGCCGATTGCGGCTTCTGGGAGAGCTGGGGGTGGCTTCGCAGGGGCTGCGGCTTGTTCGGGCTGTTGTCGCTTCTCCGGTCCCTCGGAAATTTCGCAGGGTGGGGGGAAATAAAAAGCTCTGCAGAGGTTTTACTCTGCGCCTCCCTGACTTGCAGCCCATCCTCCGTGACCCCCATGTTCTCGTTATAAGGGGGGTGTCCCCTTCAAACTTTTTGGAGAGTGAGAAGTCGCTGTTGCGCTTGTTTGCCGATGTCTCCTGTCCTCCCTGCCCCTTGCTCTCACTTCGCTTTTTACAGCCCTGCCGATAACCAAAAAACAAACGCGCTGTGGGCTCTGCCGCAGCTTTATGGAAAAAGGTCAAAGGTTGAGTTTTGTCTTCTGGAAGTAAATGGGGTGGGTATTGCTCCTGTATTGTCGCTGCAGTGTTAGGTAACTTTGTTTCAGAAAAGGCAAATTTGTACTACATTGTCATCTACCTTGCCTTGACTAACGCAAGAAGGTGAGAGGCCAAAGCATGGAGCAGTCCAATTATTGCCAGAAAAAATAATGGCTCATAGGATTAGGATACCTCAAACTTAAAAAAAAGTGAAAAGACTGTATCAGTAACAAAAGTGTTTAGAGTTGTCTGTGTTAGTAAGTCTTAGAAATATTAAATCTCTTTTTTTGCAGATTTATAACATCCTCATAGACACTCATCTGAGCAGCGAGTGCAGAAAGTACTGAAGACACTCTGAGGCTGCTTTTGGAGACAAGGACTGTCACATTTGTGATAACATTCCTTTATGTTAGCATAATGTACAAGGAAAGTAAGGGCTGCACGAAGGCGTAACATACATAAGCACTTTTAACCCCTTATCTTCACAGTACCTCTGTCACAGTGAAGCAAGGCTGGTTTAGTTGGAAGAGTTTATTCTAGGAACTTGGTCTTTAAGAAAGTTACAGCAGGGTTTGCACAGCTTGTTGGGAGGTGAAGACCTGCGTAAGCCTCTGGCATAGTTGTATTTGTTTTTCTCTTGATTATCTCTATCTTCTACTCTGGACCATGGTCGCTTTCCAGCAAAAAATTTTACGCTTGGTCAAGTGTTTCAGAAGACAATGGCCTTTATTTTCCAACTCTGAAAGGACTACTGTATGTGGAGCAGACTGCATGTTGATGGCGTTACAACTGTCCATGGCTGAAGTCAATAAACAGGTTGGCATTATTTTCAGTATGTTCTTGGTACACCTCAGGCTTGGTTCCCTTGCTGCACTTAGTGCTTAGGCACCGACTTGAAATTATTTTTTTTGGTCACTTCCTTTCTGTTTGTTAAAACAAGGGAAAAAATTTAATATGATTAAGATGGAGAAACTGCAAGACAAGATGGGAGGATGGAAGTGCTTTATGTGCATATTTGAGCTCCAAACTTTAAACATTAGTGTATTTCTGCTGATCATGTAACTTCTGTTTATTTCCATCCAATGTTTCCTTTTTGCTATAGATCAGGGTGGAAGAACCATGGCATTTGGGGTACATCTTTTTTCTGAGTGCTCCAAAAATGTTTTTGAATGCCATGTGAAGAACATGAGTATAAAACTGATGTGGTCTAGTTTGTGTAAGTTGTGCTTGCCATTCTTGGCTGCTGCTTTTCCTGACACAGGTGAAGACCTGCATGTACAGGTCAGTTGTGAGTGTGTACCCAGCAGCAGTAGGAATTATGTGACTTTCTTTGTGTGTCAAATGGTCAAGAGGAGGTTTAACCCCAAAGTGTCTCTGAAAGAAGTGGATTGTCAGAGCTGGAGGATGTGTGAACCATGCCAGAATCAGCTGCAATGTACAGTCAGGCCTTTCCCTGTGCCTCAGCTAAGGAGAACTATTGCAATACCTTTACTCACATAAAGATACCTTTTTAGGTCAATTAACCTAATTTTGATGAAACCAATACTGTCTGTTGGAAGACTTACTCAAGTGTTGCATAGTAAGTCAAATGTGTAGTACAAAGCTTTAGTTTAAAAAAAACCAAAACAAACATACCAGAAACAGCAGAACCATATCCAAGTGAAATCCCATAGCCAATAAAAAACCCAAAGAAACAGAAAACCTGCTTCAGTTTGTGCATCAGAAAAAATTTTGTAGTCTAAAATGTGCAGACCGGGGGTATCTCTTGTCTAAACATTAAGTATAAAACTGATTAAGTCATCCCCCACTGTCAGAAATATTACAGCAAGGATACCAGAATTCCAAGATACTACATTTGTACTTCATAGAATGCAATATATTCCTGCCAGGGGTCTGGTGTCCTCACAATACCCATGTAGGTAAAATGAGAAAATTAGTCTGCATCAAAATTATCTCTTGGAGAACTGATAAAAGGCAATAATGCAAACCTACATGAGGAGGGGATGACTGTCATGTTTGTTATGATACTCAAGGCAAAACTATGAACGGTTTTCCAAAGCCAGCTCTGGGAACTAAAATGTGTTGTTCTGTTGCATGCCAAAACTTACAGACATGAAAAGGTTATGGTTCATTGCTCTCTGTTTTCCTTACAATAAGTTTTTCCCTTCCACTAGAGGTAATTAGTTTATTCTACTTTCCCCTTTTTTTTTTCCTCTTCCAGATAATATTCCTCTCTTCCATAAATATCTTTTCTTTCAGATATGATCTAACACAAATTATAGCAGTTATTTTCAATATAATTTAATTTTGAAACTAATTTAATTTTCTGCAGTGGAAATGAAAAAGAAAGCTTTTTGGAGAACTCCAGAAAAGTTTTAAAAGCTTCATAATCTATTAATCTTAAATCTCACCAGAATAAGAGCAGCAAACAGTGGGATAAACATCAGGTCCCTCACCCACCCCAAGAAAAAGGTGTTGAGTACTCATGCCATTGTCTCTTTATTTATTATTATTTCATAATATTGCCATTTCTCTAAGCTTGGGCTCTCAGCCTGTGACTGTACCACTTCTGCCCTTTGCAGCCTGACAGCTCTCAGGTGTCATCCCTTGGATTCACACCAGGCAGATTCTCAATCTGTGCACAGCACTCTCAGCACGATGGCAAACTAATTAAAAATGCTGCTTTGCCCTGCCTTAATGTGCTTGATGTGCCACAGTTTGGGAACTCCCCTGCTGTGTGAGTGTAGGGAAGCAAGGAAGGCTGAGCAGGACTGGAGGTGACAACAGTGCAGAATTTCAAGGACAAAGCCAGAAAACAATGCTGCAGTCTAGGAGTGTGCCTGGAAAGAACAGACCCAACACGGAGGTGGTGGTTAAGAAAAGCAGTTTCTAAAAGAGTTGGTGAGCCTTTGTTAGGAGAGGTGGAAGCCAACATTTTGAACTTTGTTTTTTCTTTTATTTTTCTGTCAAAATAGAAATTGATTTGCTGTGTAGTTAGCACTAGAAAACCTACAATACTCAAAAAATTGTAAAAAATTGATGTCTTTAAGCATGAAATGTTGCTACTGGATTTCAGACATTCTAAAATAAGAGTCCCAAGAGAAACTTAATGTGCTGCATTGCTAGGAAGAGAAGATGCTTCATAATTCCTTATTGGTTCTATTCCTATGAAAGGAAATACTAAATTTGCCTATAATAGAATGAAACTTTTCAAAACGTGGGACTTTTTGAACTTCCTTAAGCTATTAGCCAGTTGACAAATGCTTACTACAAAACACCACGGTATTTTTAAAATTAATTTTAAAACCAGAGACTCGACAGATTGACTGTGTAAGTAATGGAATATGCCATCACAGTGAATGCCTGATCACAGAGGTTAATATCTGGAATGCAATATTTGGATTTAAAATATTTTTGCAGCACTAACATAAACTTAGCTAATCTCTGCAGGCCCTTGATCTGGTGAGGAAAGGTTTTGATTTATTAGATACCTTATGAAGTTGTACTTTAACTTGGTACTCCTGAAGGGTTTTGATTCAAAATAAAGTGAGAAAACAACATTTTTTCCCCATCTACTGCTGCTTTGATCTGTTTAAATTGGGTTATAATATGATTATGTTTAATTTTTTGAGGGGCTGAAATGAAAATCGGGTGCTTTTCAGAAAACACATCGGCAGTTCCAATGTACTGGTGATAAATGGAATAATATGTATGTTCATAATGCTGATTTATCAGCACAAATTAGAAGGCAAGAAAGTGCTCTGAAGCTAATATGTGTGAGTGTTCTGTAATTATCACTCCTTGTTCTTTGCCTAGACAATATCAAAGTTTCTGATTTTCAGGATTTTGGAATCCTGTTTTTAAAAAGATCTACTGAGACAGTTGTGCTAAATACACTAGAACCCAAAGGACAGATCATTTGGGCTGGAATAACTTAAATCATTAGAATTTCTTATGCTTTCTTTTTCATGTGTTCTGTTGCTAATGGTGTTTATAGGTAATTAATTTGCTTTATGTGGAAATGTCATGAAATAGAATTAAACCTTTGCTGTAGACAGGAGCCATCTGCCATTATGGACAGTGCAAAGCAAGGCTTGGTATTTGATCACAGGGAATTTCTCTCAGGCTACATGGTGAAAAACATATTTTTTTTTGTTACCATATATTGGGGGAATGCTTTGGATCCCAGTAGTGTGGACAAAAGTTTACCAGCAGGAATTGGGGACTGGTACTCAGTTTAAAGAGCAGGGTGTGGACAAAAATGAGGAGGACGAGTTGTGAAAGAGAAGAGCAAGTAATTGGAGGAGAAGGCAGAGGGGCACATGGAACATAATCTGATAGTTTTGACAGAGTATAATCTACACTGTATAGTTAGTGTTAATTATAGTAGTGGTAACAGAGAGGTGTGCATGGCTTCAATGTATTTATTAGAATTTTAGCAACACTGTTATGGTAAAGTATAACTGTATTTACACAAGAACGGAATTTTTTTTTTTTAATTGACTTGTTTTCCCAGTCTACTGCTTGAAACAAAGTCAGGGAGCCATATTTACTGCTTTTGGGAAGTGAAGGCCTTTCATGTTGAAAACTATTTCTAATAAAGAACTTTATGCAAGGAGTGGCCCTGAAACACTCACTGTATTTTCTCATGAATAAAGTTTGATATACATGCCTGGCAATTTAAAAATCAGGAACACATACTGACAGAATATAACAAAATTCAGCTGTAAACGCAAAGCAGTGGAAGAGCTTCAACTATAAGTGAGACTTTGTGATAAATTTAGGTTATGATAGGTTTTCAAGTATATATACAGCTTGTTTTAAATTTATTTTCAAAGCTATACTGAATATGAAAAATATTTTTTGCTTTTTTGGTTCTATTAGTACCACGGAGATTTCACAGTATCACTTAGTGATGTGTTGGAAACTTGGAACTACTTGTTACCTGACAAGCTGGGATTACATGAAAACATGAAAGAACCTGAAAATTATGCTGATGTGAAGAAAGCCTATCATGCCTTCTTAGCAAGAAGCAATATGTTAGATTTAATAGACATATATCAGAAGTGCTCTAGTCTTGGACTTTTAGCTGAAGATGAAAGCATATCCCCTGTAAGTATTATGTTTGTTTGGCCTCTTATGTTTTGACATATTTTTGGTTCCAGTTATGGATTTATGACACTTGTGATTATACACAGGAGCTCCGGATTATTCACAAGTTACTTGGTTTTTCTGTTAGGGAAGCACTTGAGTTTAAATTACTAAATATTATAAAGAGGTCTTAAATTCACTCAAAAATTATTTCTCTCTGTTGTCCTGCTGGACTGTGAAGTCCCACAACTCTTCTATGAATAAATGACTCCTTGCCATAAATTGGACTGAGAAATAAACTGTAGAGATTTGATAAAACTGAAACAAAGCTTAGTAATTAAAATGTCGTGGAGCTTTGCATGTTGATGTGCAGCCAAAATATTTTTAATGATTACCATTTTGAAAACACCGTGCTCTTTAAACAGAATTTCTGTATAAAACATGCATTTGCATGTTAGGTTTTTTTTCAGAATTTCCAGTTTAATCATTCAGTCACAGCTCTGTTGTAGTTTATTGCAGATCTTCTGTTTGTTTGATGTTTTTCTTTTCTTTCCTCTTTTCATGGGGAAGATAGAGAACTTGGGTGGGTTAACAAGTTCTTCCTAAACTTGACATAACATATTGAATTTTCTCTAAAATGTAAGCAGTGGCTTTTGGTGGAAGTATATAACATAACTGTTTGAGATAATTTCTGAGTTAATTTTAATCTTATACTTCATTTCTCTACTAGAACAGTTGTACTTTTAAAGACTAAATCCAAATGTATGTTTTAAGGTCTGTGCTAACCTCAAACACTAGCAAAATGACAGAGACTGGTTTACACCAGGTTTTAAAACCACTTTTGCTTTCTTGTCATCTTCATATTTAGGTTTTTTTTGATCTTTTTATTAAAGGTTCAACTGTTGGAATTTATTTCTGGTGTAATGAATGCACAAGAAAATAATGGTTCTGTTCTTACTACTCCTACACAAAACAACAGACAGGGCCAGAAGCATATGAAGGTAAAAATTATTTTTGTCTCTTGTAATGTTTTGTATCTATTGAAAAGATGAACTGTAACATAGTTTTATTTTCTGATTACTGTTATTAACATGTGATTGGATTAAGAAAAATATAACTTGTGTATCCAAACTTTGTATCACTTGAGTATATTGCAGGTGTGTATGGGGCTATGTGCTGAAATTGTGTTTGCCTTGAAATAGAAAAGGAATGTCTGTGAGGAGATTTCTAAATAAAATTTTTTAACCAATTTTAATTGAGTCTCAAGCAACTTGTGAATATTCAAATACCATATATGCAATTCTAACTCATTTATCATGTGTGTTTTCATCAAGACTTCCAGAATCCTCACGCATAAAGTAGCATTTTGAAATGATGCAAGGTGAATTTACTCTTCCAAAAACATCAGTACATGTCTGATTAACTTTAAAATAGAATGAAGCATAATTTAGCAGTGGGATGACCAATTTGTGTGATGTTTTCTCATGACAGGTGACAATCCTGGCAAAGAAGTCTGTCTGTTCATATTTGAGCCTTTTGGTGAATTCTAAGGATGATCTGGCATTGGCTCATATTCTAAATGTTCCTGACAGAGAACTTGGTAGAGAAGCCTTCACTAACCTGAAACATGCCTCACAGGAGAGAAAAATGTCCATTTTCCTGGTATGTGTGTCAAATAAATCTTCCTGGAGGTCAGGATCAATGAAGTAGATCTCTAAACAGAGACTGTGGCTTTAATCCAATATTCAACACTGATGTTTGCAAGCTGTGTCAAATACCACCATGAACACAATTTTGAAGCTAAAAAGTCAATAGGTTCTGTGTGGAGAAACAGGTTCTGATTTGGTCATGGGATCTCAAGAGAGAAAAAGTAGTTTCTGTGTGTATCTCAAGAGTTCTAAAATGGGATCTTGCAGTTGGGGTTGTCAGCAAAATAGTTGAAATAAGGTAAATAAGAGGCTTTTTTCTCCAAAGAACCACTGTCCCTCATACTCAAAATAATAATTAAATTTTGTGTGCAATACAACCTCAGTACACAGTCTGAGTTAAAAACAGTATGGGTATGTAGTTACTGAAGCAGCTGCATTCTCAAACTTTTATGGTTGAATAAATATGGAAAAGTTGTGAGTCTTGGTTCCAGGTTTAATTATTTTAGCTCCTAATGCTCTGTTAACATTGTATAAAAAACTGTATGTGTTTGGACTGGATTTACCACATCTTCACAGCTGCATGAGGGGAAACTTCTCTGCTGTAAAGAAGTCATCTTTTCTGGCATCTGTGTCTTGTAGAAACCTTGAAAACGAGAGTATTTTCCATTGGGAAGGCAAGGTCATGTTAACTGTGTCCTTGATCCATAGGAAACCTTTAGCACAAAGACAGGAATACTGGCAGATTTACTCTCTGTCCTAGAGTAATTTCAGATTTTCTCTATCCAGTCCTAAGATTTAGCTCTGTACTCTGAAATTAAAATTTATGTGTAAAATTAACATTACTGCATCTGTGTCGAGTGCATTGGATTGTTATCCTTACTTTCACCTTCCTGGAAAACTGCAAGAGTTTTTTGTTCTTACTGTTGCCTTAAAATTTTGGAGGTTGTACTCTAAGGTATGCCTTTGGCACATCTTTTAATTGTCTAACACCATATAAAAATATATGGACACTTTCAGAATGGCAGAAGCCTTAGCTGTCATTATTTTTCATAAAATTTGAGTGTACATTATTTGCATCTCTGCAAATTGTTATAAACTGAAGTCAACTTTTATATTCTGATGTTAAAATTGTCCTTGGGTCATAGAGAGCACTCTGAATGTAAGAGTAGATTTTGTGAGGCCAGCAGGAGCATTTAAACAGCCACAACAATGAAAGAGTTTTAATAAGTTTTATTGTCCTAAACTTTTAAAAGACTGATGTAAACATCAAATTAGCTGGGTTATTTTTACTTTATCTTGGCTTTTTTTTGTTGTTTTATTTTTTAATACTATTGTACTATTTTAGTGCTGATCTTATACATCTCACCATAAATATTTGCAAAGCTTGCAGTTAAGATCCATTTGATTTCAGGTAAGTTATTTCTGCTATCAGCCTGCTGTTAGACAATTTTTAGACCTGTAGGAAAGGCTCGCTTCAACATTTGTACAGTCCATGTCTGTCTACAATTTAATATTTCTGACTATTTCTCCCAATAGATGGCAACTTCTTTTATCAGGACAATAGAACTTGGAGGAAGAGATTCTGCATCTTCTTTGTATGATCCTTTAAGAGCCCATGTGAAAGGGCTTTCCAACTTTGTTAATTTTATTGACAAGCTGCAAGAAATTGTTGGTGAAGTCTTAAATACAAGGTAATAGATTTTCTGTTAGATTTTTGTCTTGGTGAACAGTTCCTTTTCTTGTGCTCGTGTCCCAATGAGCAGGAACAAAAGTAAAATCAAATAATTTACTTACTAAAGAATTCAGAGTGAATGTTTAAAAATTAAGCCTTATTTGAAAATATAATTGAAAAAACAATTGGGGTAAGCTTATGAATTTTTGAAGGTTATATTTGCACTAAATTTTTATCAAATCTATGTATGTATGGTGGTTTGGTTATTTCCCTAGCTGTAAATGAAGTTGCAAAGGTTTCCCTCTTGTGAAATCTGATAAATACATAAACTGATATGAGCTTTACTTCTTGCTAGTTAATTCCTTCCTTTTAGTCATTTCCTTCTGTTTACCCTCATGTAAAAAAGTCTTTATTGCTGCTAACAAATGACAATGTTGGTTATTTAGCTTTTTTCTTTTATTTTATTTGTATAAGTGTGGCCTAAAAATTATTTCTTAGGGAGGCTCTGGTGGAGTTGCTGATTTTGAATGTGTTTGAAGAACTGAACTTAAATGTGTGATTAATTAAAGAAGTTTAAATGTAACACAGGGCTTTGAGCTGGTGAGTGCTGGCATTATTACAGAGAGAAGAGCTATTTTCTTAAGCTTCATAGAAATTCATAATTTTTTCACTTATAATCAGTAATTTTTCCATACAAACTTTGGCAAACCAGCTGTAATAGTTCTGTCTTTGATACTAAAGAATCTTTTTTTTTTTTAAGTTTGAATTGAGTCTAATCCTCACAGTGGAAAACAAAATGTTATAAGTAAGCATTATTTAAGTTAATGTTCAGTTTCCATTGAAGCTGGAAGTGGGAAGTATTTCTAAAGTTGTTCTGCAATTTTGTCTTACTTTTTCCTTCTGCTTCTTTGTTCTTTCATTTCAACATCCTGGATGCCAGAGACATACTGTCTGTGCTGGTGATTAAAGAAAACTATTAGCTCAACATATAGTATATGCTATTTTTTTTTCTGTTTAAATCATATCTGGCACTGTATATTGATAAAAATGAGAAATGGAAAAATATGTGCACGAACTTCTTAGGATGAAAAGACTTTCAGGTAACTACAGTTAGGAAAAGTGCAAAACATAAAACGCTGTCTCTTGTTAATTACTCCTCTGTTAAAAAGAGAATGTTTAAATGTGAGAAAAATCAGAGTGGGATAGTTGCTGGGAGTTATCATTTTCTCACTGGGTGAATTCTTCAGAGCTTGGAAATACTTTTTAGCATCCAGATATTTATTGTGTAGCTTTCCCTGCTGCACCTGCCATTTATTTTGGGGTGTAAATCTTGTTAATGTCAGATTTTGTTGTTGGCTGTTGCTGCAAGTGTTGCTGCTTGTCTTGGTGAGCAGGAGTGGAAGGAGGCTGTGCTGTGCTGTTTGTAGCACCTCTCATACTCCACTTTATACCCCTGCAATGTGAAATAAGTTTATCTATGTATCTATAGATGTTTTCAGGTGTTTGATATGTCACATGGATGAGGACTGTCTGTGTGTCCTGCCTGTCCTGTGGCAGTTGTTGGGAGTTCCAGAGGGTCCAGTTCTATGCAAAAAAATAATTCTCTAGTTCTGTTACTGCTGCAAAATAAACACTAGAGAGGGAAAAAGGCAGCAATGCAGCAGATTCCTGAGTTGCTTCATCTGTAGAAGCCTGCTGAGAAATCCAAGAGCAAATCAGACAATCTAGAGCATTGCTGTTTCTCTGATGCAGAGATTGGCCAACCTGCATTAACCAGGTCTCTGTATTGGCTATGTCACAATTTTTTACTTAACCATTAGAAATCTGTTATTTTGGTTTAATTTTGTTACAGTGGAGATCTTCTGAAACTTGTAATTCCACAAAATACAAAGTAGCAAACCAAGTGGAGGGTCACTGTGGGACGTGTGTTGAAAGGAGGCTTCTTCATCTGATTCCTTTGCTCTGGGAATCTAGAAACCAAATTGAAGATCTTGGACAGTGGTGGGAAATGCTTAAGAATATTTTGAACTTAGGAGATATTGCACAGCCAAGTATCTGCTAACCTATGGAGAATATCAAAAATGTCTTTCTCCTCTCCCTGTCATTTATCTAAGAAAATGAACAGTGGATTAGATGAACAAAGGGAAATCTGTCAAACAGAGTGGAATGAAACTTTGATGGCTTGGTTCAAACGTGGCACTCCTGATAGCAAGAGAAATGGAAAGACAAAATGAAATTTGGTGGTTTCGAGGTGTATTCACTGAAGATTCCTACGAATCTCTGGCACGTTGAAATTGTTTGCCTCTCATCATTCTCTAGATGTCTAATAATAGAAGACATCACTAATCTTCCAAGAATCAGTAGCATGAATGTTTGTTAACTTTTGGGGTGCTGTAAAGCTTGCAATGCTAAAACTATAGATTTGTGCATGTAAGACTTGGACAATGTTAATACAATAAGTGGAGAACTGGGTGTTCTACATTTTTTACACCTGTTTCTTGACACGGAACATATCAATGGATGATTATTATACACATTAGGATCTGAAAACTCTTTCCTGTTGGTATAAATGAAAAGCCACTGTTCTAATCCATCATTCTGGAAACCCTTTTCCTTTAGGCCAGAAGAACTCCCGAAATGACTTTTCCCAAGTCTGCTCTAAAAGCGTGACCCAAAACTAAAGGGCAGAAGGTCCTTTGTCGTGTTGCTTACTGTGCTTGGTCCGGGGGGATGTGTGGGGTGTGCGAACATAGACATGCGCTTAAAGAACCCTCACTGATTTAATAGAGCAGCAAATTTGGGAGGTTGGCAGCTGTTTTCCCCTGGGCTGGGCGCTGCCCCCGGCGCAGGCAGCGGCCGCTGGGTGTCAGCATCGCCCAGCGCTCGGAGCGGCTCCGACCCTGCAGCATCGCTGCCTTCGCTCCCCGCGGGGATCGCTGCCCTCCGCTCCCCCTCGAGCGGGGAAATGCTGCTGCTTATGTGCTCGCATCTCCAGGTGCGGTAGTGTTTGGGGAGAGAAAGCAGGTTGGGCTCTATCTAGGCTCGGGCTGGGTGTTTGAGTTAATTGGATGGTGTTCACACAGCCCTGGAGGTTTGCGGTAGGAGGTTGCTGGAAAGTTGTGCAAGCATGTGCAAAGCATTGTGTATAGGATTGCTTACGTTTAGGATTATAGAATAATTCAGGTTGGAAGGAACATCAGAAAGTTTTTGGTCCAACATCCTGCTCAAAGCAGGGTCAATTATGGAGTCATCTCAGGTTAATCAGGGCTTTATCCAGACATGCTTTGTACAGTCTCCATCCTTGGAGGTTTTTAATCTCCCTCTTGGCAGCCTATTCTGCTGCTTTTGTCCTCATGGTGAAAAGTTGTGGGGTTTTTTTCTTGTATTGAGTTGGGACCTCTCTTGTTTCAGTTTATGCCTATTGTCTTTTTTCACCATCTGTCAGCATGAGGAGTCTGGCTCCATCTTCTTGGTTGCCACCCTGTAGGTATTGGAAAGCTGTTAGTAAATCCCCCTGAATCCTGCTCTTCTGCAGCCTGAACAAGCTGTTCCCGTGGCTGCTTCTCACAGGGCATGTCTCCCTGACCAGCTTGGCAGCCTTCTGCTGAACTTGCTCCAGTTTATCAGTGCCTTTCCTGGACTGGGGGCCCAAAACTGGACACAGTATTCTAAATTTGGTCCAACGAGTGCTGATTAGAGAGGGATAATCACATTCCTCAGACTACTGGCTACGCTACTGTTGATGCAGCCAAGGATACTGTAGGCCTTCTTTGCTGCCAAGGCATGCTCCTGGCTCGCCGCTCGCTTGCTGAACATGCACCAAGGATTTTTACAGAGAGCTGCTCCCCGGCCTGTGTCATTGCAAGGGGTTATTCCTTTCCAAGGCTTTGCATGTCTTGTTGAATTTCATATGGTTCCTGTGAGCCCATTCCCCTTGTCTGTTTGGGTATCTTTGCGTGGCAGCGCTGCCCTTGAGCGTGTTGACTGTTCCCTCCAATTTGGTGTCATCTGCAAACTTGATGAGCATGTAATTTTAGAGAGTCACTGCCAAAGGGAATAGGAAAAACCCCAGGCTTCAGGATAGGCCCCTATTTTACTCCATTGTTACAACACATTTGCTGCCTTCTGAGCAGGATGATCCAGCCAGTTGTTAACTCCTCAAATTTTCCATCCATGCAGACTGTAACATCAGTACTCCTATGCTGAGAGTATTCTCTGACAGTGTTGGTAAGCCTTGCTATAATCAAGGGAAATGGCACCCACCATTCTCCCCTGGTCTGCAAATCCAGTCATTATTATTATTAAGGGGAAAACAGATTGGTCAGGCATAATTTACATTTGGTAACTACATTCTTACAGTTATCAGCTACCATCTAATCCTCCATATGCCCAGATGTGTTCTTAGAAGACTTTGCATTATTTTCTTGAGGAACAAAGTGAGGCTGATCAACTTATGATCCCCCAAACTGTCCTTTTAAAGTCTTTAGTGTTTTTTGTTTTTTTGTTTTTTTTTTTTCAATTATTTGCTTTTCTCCATTTGTCAGGGACCTCACCTTGTCACCATGACTTTTCAAAGATAATATAAAGTTGTCTTATGATGGCATTTGCCAGTTCTATTAAGGCTCTTGGATGCAATCCATTTGTTTCAATGTTCTTGAATATACTCAAGTACTGTCAAGTGAAGCCTGATTTGATCTTTATCCACTACGAGCAGTTCTTTTCTGAAAAAATACTCTAATCAGAGTATTGATAAAGACTGAGGCAAAGGCAGCTCCGAGTCCTTCTGTTTGATCTGTGTATACACTATTGCAAAATCTGCCTTTCAGCAAAGGTCTCTCATTTTCTTGGTTGAGCAGGTGAGGCTCCTGTAACATTCCTTGTAATTCTCAACTCCAGCTGAGCTTTGTTTTTCCTGATAACATCCTTAAATGCTTGGGTGATGTTTCTAGATCATTTGTAAGCTGTCCCTTCTTCACTATTCTGGGTTGAAGCCCTCTTGCATTCAAGCTCTGTCATAAGTTCACTGTTTAGTCAAGCTGGTCTGCTGATATTTCTGCATATTTTCCTAAATATTGTGATGGAATGGTCCTGTGCTCATAATATTATTATAGTATAATATAATTTATTATTATAATTAATAACAGCTTGCCTGAGTGCATTTGCCTTTTAGAGTCTTCTCGCAGGGAATTCAATGGCTGCTTATCAAGACTTATTCTGGGAAGAATACTTGTTTACTTTTATAGAAACTTTGTCACCAGACTTGGGTAGCAAAGCTTGGGATGGAGAATGTGAAGAGTCATTCTTGTTTCTTCCAAGCTGAAAGAGAAATTTTAGCCAATACAGCAAAAACAGCAGCAAGATGGAAAAATACTCTGCAACAGGTTTCTTTTTTTGCTGTTTTTGTTACGAATATAACAATCTGTGAAACTACAAAAAGCCTAAGGAAGAGTCTTCACTTAATATTGACACTGTTAGAGAATTAGATTAATAATCATGCATCCATTGCTGGAGGTGGAATTTTTGAGTACGATGAATGCTTTTCTTATATAGTTTTCTTCTTTTACAGATATATTTAAAATCTAGATAAGTTCACTGATATGATTTTATTGTTGAAATTTTGAAATTGAAATGAACATGAGCTGCTAATTATTTTAAAATTTATTCCTAAACATAAGAAATAAGCCTTCATCTTGCTTTAAAATCATGGCTGCTGCTCTGTTAGAAGCATTTGTGTTATGTTGTTCCCTAGATAAATTTTGTCCTGCTCTTCTACCCGGGTAGGTTGAGCTCTAGTTGACATCTTTCTGCTTTGTTTTTGAGAATGAAATTATTGCTGCTCTCTTCCTATAGCTCTAAATTAAAAAAATTGGATAACTGATCAGTTGTCAAGTTCTAAAGCATCTTTTAAATTTATAATGAGGAAAGGCTGTGATCTCCTCCCACCCTGTGATCACTGGGTGTTTGTGATTTCTTTTAAGACACTTGTTCCCACTACCCAAGTCAGATAGCTATATATATTTGTTGTTTATTTTTTACCTCTGTTGAAGTTGAAATGAATAAAAATGTTGACTTTAATAATAATAGAATTTTGATATATTCTTTTCTGTTCTTGGAATAGACTTCAGGACTCTGCTGTTCTGCTTTTTATCAGGTTTTGAATATTGTCCATATCCTCAATTTTATCTTGTTTATGCTATTTTAGTCTTTTCCAAAAAAGATGTATTTCCAGAAAACAAATAAAAGTGCTCCTGCTTCATATTAACTTTTCACACTAAGGCCTATATTCTGGAGGAAGAGTCTGATGTCATTTATATTTTTGGTAAGCAGAGGAGCTTGTTTATATTACAATCTCAGTAAGAACAAAATAGACAAGGTGTGCTATTAGTTTCTTATAAATTAGTTACTTCTACATAAGGAAACATAGTTTGATAAGGAAAATGAGATAGAAAAGGGTAAGATTTGGACTCAGATAATGTAATGCAAAAAGAGTTCAAGTGAGCACAAGATCTATGAATATTTTTATTGGAAGAAACCAGTGCCAGAAGCTCAGATTTGTCCAGTGCTTGGGTAACAAGTGGAGCTTCACATTGCACTATTTTTGTTTTTTTAAACTCTCTTTAGAAGCACTGGTGCAAATAATGCATTTTAAACATATGATTCATTTTATCTGTATGTAGACATTTGTTTTTCTCTAGCTGTGAGACAGGTGAGCTGTATCCTGCTTGAACTGTCTCCTGTTTCAGTGCTGGTTAATGCTGAAGGTAAGCCACTCCTTCTGTCAGTTGGTCTGAAATTTGTGAATTTTCATGCTGATGGTCACGTTTGGACTTGTCTGGATCCATTCATTGGAGAATTGCCACTCTACTACTGACTGCAGGCATCTGTGTTTAAGCATTCTGTTGAACAGTGGAATGTACTTGTTTCTAAAGTGTTGGGGCTTTTCTTCCATTTATAATTACACTGATGAATTTCCTTTGGTTATTTCTATCATAGAAAAAGACATATATTTGGTTTTCTTGTTGAATTTTCTTTCAGTTCATACCGTTTGAACAAAGAAATGTTGCATGTGACACTACTAGCTTTTAAAAAAATTCTATTTTACAGCCTCTGCCATAGTGGCAACTGATGGCTGTATTTGCTGGCTGGATCTGGTTAGAGTCCTCCTTCAATGCAGTTTAAAGGACTGTGGATGTGACACTGAGGCACTTTATCCCAGA
The DNA here is from genome assembly GCA_013397245.1 of Thryothorus ludovicianus. NCBI lineage: Eukaryota > Metazoa > Chordata > Aves > Passeriformes > Certhiidae > Thryothorus > Thryothorus ludovicianus. Next base: position 10,887 of record VZTB01013352.1, on the reverse strand, counting down.
GTACCTCATATCAGTAACCTGTGATGAGTGGAACATCACAGAAAGCTTTTCAGCAGGAGCTCTGACTGCAAGGAGTGAGGTCTTTCCAATTTCCTTGGACAAATGACATTGCTTTGTTTAATGTATCAAGTTCATTCTTGAATGCAACTAGATTTTTGCTTCTATTTCAGAATTTAAAAACCCAAAAATTCTTAACTTTTGCTGCCATAAAAATGATCGTAAGAGATGCCCATGTAATTCTATATTTAAAACAAACTTTTGTGGTCCTTCTGGCTGTTAGGAGCTGCAAAGTGGATAACAGTTTCCAACTTTATTTTATTCCTATAAACATTTTCTTAGTGCAGTATCAGATATTTTCAAGTTCATTCAAGTTCAACTGATCTTCTGAGTAATATAAATCTATAAAAGAGTAATATTAGAGCAATCTCTATTAGAGTGTCATCTTTGCAAAATAAGTAAACAAAACCCCAAATACCCCAGGTGCTTTTTTACCACATTTTCCTTTTATCACCATGCTTTTAGTTAATCTTCTTGAACCTCACTAGAAATGGATCCAATAATTAGATTCAACATTTTATATATATATATATATATATATAACTAATGGCTCAACTTATTTTCTGGTGTAAAATGGCATGAGCTGTGGCAGGGCATTTCAGTACTAATCCAGACACATTGAATCAGCATTTTATGACTTGGCCTGTTGCTATAAATTCTAGTTGAAGTATAAATAAACTTTTCCTTTTCCTTGCTCCAGTTAGTACCGTGTATATCTGATAGGAGACTGGAACTTGTTCCTGGAAAAGGAGAAGGAATATGGGGAGAAGAAGAGATTAAATGAACTTTGTTTCTACTAGCAAATATCTTTAGATGGCACTGGGCAATAGAGGCAACAAAATAAACATAGGAAATGTTTTTGTGAAAGGTTTGTTATTTTTTCCCATTGAAAATTGATAAATCTATAATTGAGTTACATGCAGAACAAAACATTTAAATTAAGGGCATGCTTATGTTAATTAACTGTGCTAGTGACCAGTACTAGTTGTGTAATACATATGGATATATATGTTAAATGTGTGGAAATTCTAAATTTATTACTTATTTACGAATAAGTTCAACATATCTCTAGACAGCAATAGCTGAACCTGGTTTTCACAGGGAATTTTAATCCCTTCACTTCCTTGTTTCTCTTGAAGTTCTAGGTTCAATCCCCATTTAATACAGTACTTTTCTCATTTGGTGATATGATTTTGGAAAATAAAAGTTTAGGATTGAGGAAAACAGATCAGTCTGGCAAGAATCATCAGGAGAATTGGCTACAGTTCCTATGTTCTTCTCTGAAACAGAATTCTTCTTCAACAGTGCTCTCCCCTTGCTTCTTGACATCTTGCAGTGGATTTTTCTTTTTTCCTCCCTTTTAGCTTTTCATTCTTTTCTGGTTAGATTGAATTGTGGGGTTTGGAGAAGTGGTACAATAGATTTTTAATTTATTTTTTTTTTAAACTGTCTTTTCCAAGATCTGGATGGATCTTGACCTATCTATAGAAAGACTTGACATGTTGATTTTTCTTTTGGCCAAGTGCATACACTGTGCTTAAATTTCTTCAAAGCATAAATTTTTCTTTTTAATGAAGCCTGAAAATCTAATGTGTAATGTATAATGTTTAGTCTGTAAAAGTTGAAGTTGAGAATTGTGTGAAAATGTTTGTTCCTTTCTTGTTTAAAAAAAAGCAAAAAAACAACAAAAATNAAAAAAAAACCAACAAAAATAATCCAACAATCCCTCCCCAAAGTTTCATGTTAACGTCAGGTTTTTTAAGTTATTTACAGGAGTCTTGTTCAGCCAGAATAAGCCAAAACAGTAAGGTCCTTGGCCCAGTTCCCTCCATGTTTTTTTTTAAGTGGAAACAATATAAACAAACTATTTTTCCTCTGACTCAATTCCTATTCTTACCTAGTTCTGCCCAAGTATTTTATAGGAATGTAGACATGCAGAGTTTCATTTGATGAAGGTTCTCCCGACTGGAATTCTAAAATTTATGTTCAGAATTTAACGTGTCCAAAATGCATCTTTATTTGCATTTGCAAGATATCCTTTTAGGAGCATGAAGGAAACCAGTGAGGATGGAGGAAGCTGGAAACTTGAGTCATCTTGTCACTCTTGGCTATGTGACCTGGAGGAATGAAGCCATGGCTTTGGGGTTTTCACAGAACTTTCATTTGCAGCACCATAAATGTATTTAAAAATTCTGCTGTAGGTGCCAATAACAGCTGAGGATGCTGCATTTCTGCTTTGACGTGAACTGCAAACCTCATTTGGTAAAAGAAACCAACAGATTTTGGGAAGAGATGCATTATTATATAGGAGGGCTGAGTGGTTCTTGTAATGCTTTATTTTCTTTGCCCAAGCGAAAGCAATGGTAAAACATATTGTTTTCTTTAGGTACTGGAAAAAAATTGTTAAGCTTAATCTCTCTTTCACAAAATCTTAATTAAAGTAGTCAGACACATTTGCTGAAGAAAGAGATTAGAAGAGTTTGCCTTTATAGCTAATAGTGATGTTCATGTGGTCTAATTGCTATCTGTTTAAATAAAACTGTAAGAAGATTGGGATTTTGAAGCACCTTCACAAGGCACAAAAGAATAAAATCCAATGGGGTATTAAACAGGAAAAATTTTGTTTACACTTAATTTATAAGCAAAACTGTAAATAGAGGTTTAAAGAAATTACGTTTCTTGGAACTTCTGAGGAGAAGTTAGTTTTGTATTGCAGCTCAGACTATTACTAAATGCCGAATTCATTACCTTTCCTTATAATCTCCTTTTTTTTTGTAGCAAACTATTGTGTTGGGCAACACGTGTGCACTGGTGTTTGATTTGAAAGATCAAAGCTGTTCTCAGTGATGAGCAGTAGGGGCTGGCCATGCTCAGCATTAGTAGGTGTACTCAAGTGCTGCCAAGATTAATGTGGAGATGACCCTGTGCCTATTTTCAGAATCGCAGGGGGGCGAATTCTGTCAACAGTGAAGATGAATTTGATAAAAGGCCGAAGCAATGGGGATCCTTTCTGTCAGGCAGTAGAGGAAGTTGTTCAAGATTTGGATTTGAAGATTAAAAATATTATCGATTCGCAGCAGGAAACCTCGACTGCCAGCACTACTGGAGTCAGCCCAGCACGGGTAATGGGATTTCTTTTGTTCTTTTTACTGTTTAGCTTTGTAAGACAGCAAATATCTTCTGCCTGTTTTGTTCCTTTGTCATTTTTAAAGGACTGTCTATGCAGTATAATCTTTTTCCTAACTGTATAAAAGTAGTAATTTCCTCTAAGCTGTGATTTTAAACTTGTTCAAAGCATTATACTTGAGGATTACACTGTGGATATCAAATATAAACTAAATTTCTTACCTTAAAATTGCATATAAAGTACTTTTCAAAGCTTAATTTAGTTGTGTTGTTATTATAAATGTAGATGCTTAGAAGTGTCAGATTTGCCATTAATTTCAAAGCAGTAAATCTATAACAAATTTCCAAACAAAGGAACCTCATGAAAGTAGAATTAAAATTTGAGAACATATATCAGTAATTTTTTATTAAAATACATATATTTTAATTAGTACAGCATCAAGTATTTCAAAGGGTAAGGCATTCAAAGTAAGGTTAAATATGTTAGAAAACTAAAACATTGTAAAATGTGGAGTGGGGAGGCAATTAAAGCCCCAATCATGTATAAACTTTTCTCTATTTGTGTTTTCAAGACTCTATTGAAACTATTAATGACTTTGTTTTCATGGAAGGAATCAGAATAGTTAAAATTCTGTAATTCAGGTTTTGAGGGCATAGTACAGGATTTCTATTTGTGGTTCATGAACTGGGAATCTATTCATATTTAGATTATAATCTTTTTGTGATAAAAAATTAACCAGCTTCATTTATTTTATTTTACATTGTTAATATGTGAGATATCTAATGGAATTTGCTTTTCTAGCAAATTTTTAAAAAGTTAGACACTTTGAGTGTGTTTAGAATTGTTAGGATGTTTTATTTTGTGAAATCATTGGATTTATGCCATGATGGCAGAAGATTTTTAACAAATTTTAATAAAAGTTTTATTATCTTTTTTTTTTTAAGATGGCTAAAACCAGCCAGACTCTATTGGCCAGTTAAGCTGGTTTAAATATGTGTTTCCACTGAATATGTTGGATATATATTTCATCCTCATTTCCCTGCTTCCCATGAATATTTGTTCAGTGTATTTCCCTGTCTCCCTTTCATATCCTTCTATTTGTTTCTCATCCTCATCTGAGAAAATAAGAACTATCATCAGTTCTGTCTTTATTTAGCTACTTGTGTTGCCAATAAAATTTTTTAAAATTATGTCAATCATTATAAGCCAGGTAAAAGCATTTTATTATAACTTCATTCTTCAGAGAAATTCACCATTGCTTTTCCAAAATGATATTTGTTTTTTGCTGTTCTCCAGAAGTTCATAGGCTAATGGCTTTGTAGA
>VZTB01013348.1:163219-194413 GCA_013397245.1 Thryothorus ludovicianus | reverse complement strand
AAAAAAAAAGCAGAAAAAAAGCAGAAGGTGATTTTAACTTTTAGCTTGAGGAAAGAGCTAAGGAAGCTTAGTAAAGTTTTCCCTCTCATTAATCCACTTCTGGCAGTTGGACTTCTATGATTTCATAGCCCAACTTCCATACAATGAGCTGGGACATCTTCAAGTAGAGCAGGCTGCTCAGAGCCCTGTCCAATCTGTCCTTAAATGTTGCCAGGGATGGGACATCTATACTCTGCGGGCAACTCATGTAGGTGTTTCTAATATTTTTTTAAAAATTAAATTTGTATTAAATTAAATGTTTCCTTTTTTACAGCCACTGGGTACTCCATGTGACTGCCATGACTTTTCAAATATCATGGGGAGTGGCTTGGCAACTACATCAGCCAATCCACTCAGGCCTCTGGGATGCATCTTGCCAGGTCACATAGACTTAAGTATGTTCAGATTCCTCCAATGGTTACTGTTTTCCTACAGTGGGAGGAACTTTGCTCCCTTCAGTCCCTGCCTTGAGGCCCAACAATTTGAGAGGCTGAGAAGAGAGACTTACAGTGAAGACTGAGGCAAAAATATTGTTGAGTACCTCAGCCTTTTCTTCTCATCTGTTGAGACCAGTTTACCAGTCATGTTCATCACAAGGAGTATACTTTTCTTTTCTGGATCAAATACCTAGAGAAGATCTTATTTTTCTTTGCATTCCCTTCCTGATTTCAGCTCCAACTTTGCCTTGGCCTTCCCAAGCCCATCACTACGCAACTGGGCAACATCCCAATATTCTTCCCAGGACACCTGTTCTTACTTTTACTGCTTCTACATTTTCCTATTATCCTCTAGTTTGACCAGCATGTCTTCACTCAACTATTCTGTTCTCTTGCCTTCCCTTTCTGATTTCTTACACATTTAATTGAAAAACAAAAATTATTTTTAAAAATTAAAGTTAAGCAATCTAGGATCATTTGTGAAAATTTTAATATAGAAGGATGTAATCTGAGAGAAGGGCATTCACAGCAGCTCAGGAAGACACACAAGCATGCTGCATTTCACAAAGAATTTCATCACTAAAGGAAATGAAATCCCATTTCTGAAACAATTTCCTTTTTGTTTTGCATTTTAGAAGATACTGAAAGACTGACTGGCTGCTTATCAGGGAATATATTCAGCACTTTCAAAAAGGAGGGCAAATCTCATTAAAATGCTTGAAGCTGCCAGGGAACACATTTGAGTTTTAAAGACTGTGACAAGCACCAGTCAGCTGTCTGTTCAGCTTTTTCCCCACAGAGCACACCTTCACTTCTCCATTACTGAGGCAAAGAACAACCACACAAATTTTGCACACATTCATCATATTTATAAGTAATATACACACATGACTCAAGAAGGAGAAAATGTTTTCCTTGGTGCTTAAATATATACATAGAAAGAAAAACTCTGAGACTGGGACCTTCTGGGTGATACTTGACAAAAAATTATTTGGGGCAAGTTGTGTGTCTGTATTTAAGTATATTACAGGGGATGGGCAGAAAATTTTAAGGCAATTCCTACTATTTATATACTGGCATCTAGTTTATATATTATGACTGCTATTCTTGTTTATATATGGGAAATTTCATTAAAACAACTCCACATATCTAGCATTTTGGGAGCACTGGTCAGTTTTGTAACACCACTGCCTTTTTATTATTGGATTAAGTAAACTTGGGCATTTAAATCAGAGATGAATAAACCGATTTTTTTAGTACTTTCCTCGATTACTTTTCTTTCATTTTTTAACCAAACATCTGCATTTTCAGCCTTACTGCAGAAACATTCAACAAGCTCTAAGACACACTCACCAGAAAACATCTGATTAAGCAAATGAAATGCCTTTTACAAGGAATTCTCAAACAAATAAAAACAAATGGATTGTATATCTACCATGCAATACCCAATTGTTCTAGGACTTTTTTCTCTTCTTTTAACAATGAGATGCAAAACAAGTTGTTTTGAATAAGTGAGGAATAAAAGACTTGCAAACTTTCTTCAACAGAAAATTTTGACCTGCTGACTTTGTCTAGCTTCAAAATAAAGAAAATATTTCCAACAGAATTTTGAAAGACTGTTTATTTTTACAGAGTTAAAGCATTCACTTGTTAGTTTGCCAGTATTCCTTATCTGATTTATCAAAGAAAACCTCCCAAGCCATAACTATCCTTCCCATAACTTCCCATGCAACACTGCTGCTTATTCTATACTCAGTAGAAAGCCAGCTTATTCTTCAAATACTATAAACTCCAGAAGACCCTTTTCCCCATTCATCGTTTCCAGAGATTTTAAATCAAGGCAAGTACAGTTAAATTATGGCTTGTCTTCCCTTTCCATAGTTTTCCCCTATTTTTTCATTCAGTTTCTTATGAACCAAACAAATAAGACAGAGATGGAACAGAGAAGGAAAACAATACACACGTTCCTTGCACTTGTCTAAACAAACACATTGTAACTTTCTTTTCTCCAGTGACTTGTAGAAATGTTAATTCCTCCAACAGACAGGATTAAAGCTTTTAAAATGTACTAAAATAGGATTTGAAAAGCAGAGGATATTCCCCCTAGAGGATATTCCCTACTACAGTTTTGTGAAAGGTCAAAATACAGGGTGTGTCTTTACTGCACCATATTGCTTAAACATATTTTGTGTAACTAATATATCCAGAGGCAGAAGTTAAACTGCTTGTACTTCATATAGTATAAAGAAGTTCACAAAAATTCACTCCACGTCTCAAGGGTGAAAAATATTTCATCATGTCAGACAGATTTTTCCTAGAATCAACAGCTCTTTCCTAACTCCAAGCTCACTGGCAGATACAGACACTTATCATGATGAAGACAACACATTCCATAGCTTTCTTTACATTTTTGCTCTTCAGAGTGAAATGGTTTTTTAAGCTTTGAAAGAATGAATGCCTCCAGTCAAAAATCACATAATTGAAAATGAATGTTATCACAAAGATAGCATTTTGTGAGATCATTTATTAAAAAAGACAAAGATTCTACCTCTAATTTTATTTCAAAAAGCTTCTGAAAACAGGAAGAAAGGTTGGTGAATGTGTACTTGCACATGAAAAGATCTTTTAATAATCCAGATGAAGGTATGATAGTACATTCGGTAGCTTTGGATCTGATAAGTAGTTAAATCTGATAAGATTTAACTGGACAGCAAAAGGACATCTAATGAAGTTAAAAGGTGACAAAACAATGCAGATGTGATGGCAAAAAATTCAGTTACTTTTCGTAATCAAAGCATATGAAAGCGTAATGTAGGAAACTTAAAAGCACAGGAATGTCCCGGGCACCTCATTCTATCTGCTAAATGAGCAGAAATTGTAAAAAACAAAAAAAGACAATATTGAAACAAAATACAACTTTTAATCTTGAACAAATAAGTTTGAAAGAATGAAAATTCCACTACACAAATTAACAGTGCAGCTATATGTAGGGTCTTTAGCAATGTTCTTTGTCAAAATTTTTCACAGACTTAGAAAAGGATCAAAAAAATTCCTGACTAAGTATTACAAGCCAAGACTTCTCAGTGAGGACTGACTAGCCCAGCTGTAGACACCAGTACAGATACCACACTAAGCTTACATAAAAGGTAAACAGTGGTCAAAGTAGAATCATTGCAGTGATGCACCAGGTCCTTAACCTCTTCTAATACCATCAGAGTTCAATAATTTGGATGGACGGGAAGAAATATTAACTCTTATCCTTAAATTATAGCATGTGATGATCAGATAGGAGTGGTAATGGCACCAGTTCAAATCATAAGCTGAAAAAAGGATGGCCATAGCTGACATCCACCTGTGAAAGTCTTTTGAGATGTCAGCCAACAGGCCAATTGTTTACACACCGAAGTATATTTTATGGACAAAGACATTTTGAGCTGCTGTCCTCTATAAGTCACAAAACCTTTTAAAATCAAGTCCATAGCTGTTTTAACTAAGAATTATCTTGTCATATTACTGTACACAAAGTTGCATAGAGGAAGTTTAGAGGTAAAATTCCAGGAAGGCTTGGACCTCACTGAATTCCTCAGTGAAAATGTATTCTACAGGAAGATGAGATCACTTTATGTGCTAATGCCTCACACTGAACAGATTTTGTCTTTGAACGCACCAAGTAGTTTAGACAACAAGTACCAATAAACTACCAGTAACAGATTTAGCACTGTTAAGAACAGATTAGGCTAAATGAAGTAAAGCAGATGCAGTTCTGACCTGGAATGCACAACAAAGGAAGAGGAGAATCTATACATATGCTTACCACACAAAAGTTTTGTCTGTTTACAACTGGGAGGCAGAGCAGGCATTTAGCGAGTTAGTTAAGTCCTCATTTAGACAAACAGATATCCTAGGGTTTATTCCAATTCTAAAAACTCCAAACAACACGTATAAGTGATCAGGCTTATTTACAGAATTAGATATTTTTCACAACAGTGCCAAAGAACATGTACATTATAATATGTGAGCATGAACAGCACTGAAGGCATGCTCTGAATACAGGTGCTCTAAGTCAAATTTGGAATTTCATAATACTGAACTACATAAAATAGCAAAAAAAGTTGGTAGAAGTATGCATAGAAAAAGGGCGTTCACATTTCATTACCTATTATGTATGTAAATTTAACTTAGAGTGCTCCTCAAAAGTATACTACATTTATACTAGTACTCTACTATATGTACACTACTACATAAATATCAAATGCTAAATTTTATATACTAAGTAATGACGTGGTTGTCAGGAAGTGGTGAACACAGAAACTCATTGTGCAGGCACAGTTGCCCTCCAGTATTGTACAAAGCTTCCTGAGAATATTGGCTGTATATCTGCAGACAACCACAGGAGAATGCTGGTCAAATCTAGAAAATGCATACTGATTATATTCACAAGTTGACACTTTCACTGCCTGTCCTTCTTTTGTTGGCTAGAATAAAGTGAGTTACTATTTCATAGATTTTTTGAATCATAGCAGTCTATCTTTTTTTCCAGCCATCACCTTCATTTTCTAAAACACTTGGACTTCTTCATTAAGAAATTCCAAGGGTCCTGGACAGTATATTTTGTGGCTTCAGCCTGTCAAGTTGCAGTGACACAAAAAGTATTACCCTATAAAAACATGCATTATTATTGTCAGCTCTGGTTTGGCACATATGCTGGTCCCAGTTACAGTAAAACCTCCACAGAGAAAAGGATTGATATGACAAAAAAAAGAAGGTCAGAGAGAGTTTAAATACACCAGAATAGGAGAGAGACTTAAAATATGGCATTTCTAAAAGAGATACTGCAGTTTAGCAGCATGAAGCATTTCTTATTGAATAATTCAAGAGACTCTTATTCACAACACTAACCTAAGTGCTAATTAGCCACAGCAACACCCTTTCAACAAAAATATAAAATAAGATCTAATTAATGACCATTTCCAGTGGCAAAAGACGAAGTTCTCTAATTTATCTGTGAAAAAACCCCAAAACACTAGAAGAGAAATAAAATGAAAGGAGAGATTTAAAATAAAAAAGCATTTCAAAGGCTAGGTTGAGGAGGGCATTTCAGGGCCTAGGGCATACTGCTCTGGTTAGTCCTTGAAAGTCATTGCTGCGAGATTATTTCATCAAGATTGAGATGATTATTTCTTCAGGAGAAATCCCTTCTATGCCAGTAAACACAGAAGTTGTACATTATTTAAACTGATGCATGCATACAACTGGACTGAGAAAGCAGTATACCAGAACCTAAATATTATTTTTTTAACTAAAACAGTGACAAAGTGAACCTGCACAATTCTTTGAAACTGAGTCAAGAAACTCCTCCAGCAGCTGATTACACAGTACTCTGCTATAACATTTTTCTTTTGCAGTTTAGTACAACACTTTATTTCACAACTGGAAAATGAGGGAATAAGAGATCTATTTATAGAACTAAGCAAATTTGATAACACAGAGTAGCAGGTCACTAAATCATAGATAACTGGAGAAATGATTCCTAATGGGAGTTACAGTGTGCTCAGTAAAACTGCTTCCACTGCTATTTACCAGACTATCTACAACCCCCATTTGATTCAAATTTCAAATCCAACAGTAAGACAACAAATAAAGCCTAGCTAATAAGCCATAAAATTTCAACTGAATTGCTTCCATTAGGCTTATATATACAAAAACTAACTTCAAATTAAATGGCACCTGGCTTACGCATTTTATTATTCTAAATACTGCAGTCATATCACTTTCATTGCCGTGCTGAAACTGTTTTATTAACTTGTGTTATGTGCATGCTTTAAGTGACCAGCAGTGCTGATCAAGGATGCAGAAGGACAGATGTTTAATTGGCAGTAAGCACACAAGTTGTCAAGTTTCAGGCAGAAGTTCAAGGGAAATATATGTCCAGAGCTAAAGCTGAGCCTCATTACTGAGTTTCAGATGCCTATTTAAGACCTCCTCGATTAGTGAAATATGAAAGTTTATTTATTCTTGCTCCAGAACCTTAGTTTACTACAGTTTTAGTTCCACAGGAATGTAAAGACAGACCTGAAGATAGTCTCTATCAAAAACCTGAAAGTCATGAGGATGATTTGCATTTGAGAAGGTCAAGATGGTATGCATGGACGCAGCTGAAACTAAGATCTGAGCTCCTCCCTGCAACATTTCTCAGCAACAACATAACACCATAACCGTGCCAAACGGATCTGCTTGAAAGTATGCTTTTCCTTTAAAGAGACACTTCCTAATTTACAGCAACCCACTGAACTTTTTAAAAAATTCATTTCAGGGATGAAGCTATAAATTGTTCTACAGTCTTCCTATATTTGCTTATTCACACTGACACAATCTTTCTACCTTCCTTAGCTTTAAGTACTTGCATATTTTGTCATATACTATAAGCAAAATGAAGACTTTAAATTGATATTATTATCCATTTCCCATCATTTCCAGTATTGGAGACACAAACCTCATGAAAACAGAAGCTGTATAGTACCAGTGAAATTCTGTGAGTTTTTATTTAGAAAGCCACAAGCTCCTATGAACAAGATGTTCTGCTGGTCATGTTTTTACCTGCACAGAACTCAGCAGGCTTGCATTCAGTCATCTTTGCTTCTATAAAGTGAGGTTCCATCTCTCAAAAAAGGCTGCTATAGCCATATGTTTTCTGACACTGGCATAGTAACTATACAATATAATGTAATGGGACCACTGGGATACAGTTTTCTTCTATCTTTATGAAAAAATGGTAATATAAAAGTCTCAGGAACTGTTTAAGAAGTTTCAGAATAGAGCATTCATTTAAAAACCAGCTGAAAATCAAGCAATTTCTCATAAGTTCTTTCTTTTACTGCTTATTAGGATAGTTTTCTCTTTAACTTACCAGGCATTATAATATTAGAAAAACCTAGTTTCCTTGTTATGGATACTCCATGGGTAAATCTGGATGTATACTCCCTCCTAATTTGTTCTATGTCCCCATGAAGCAATTGAAGAGAAACTGCCAGACCTGAAAAAGACAAAAACAATGAAAAACTAGACATTCAAACAGATTATAATCAGTACTTCTTAAAAATTTTATGTATTTGCAAGTATATATGCATTCTTGAGAACAGAAAATTCAGAGGAAGTTTAGTAATAACAAGCCAATCCACTTCAATTTTTAAGTGCATTTGCAAAAGATGTCAACATCCAAAAATCAGTAAAGACTTGAAAACAACTCCCCATGAAAATGCATTAGCAAATTATTACTGATGTGTAATTGAGCCACAATGACATGTAGGAAAATTATCTCAGTGGGGAGGGACTAATGTTTTAACTAAAAAGAGAATTACAAAGAGGTCAATTTGGAGAAATTTCAGAGTATTTGCTATCATTTCTATTTTTCACTTCCTTCAACATAATCCTGCCTTTATACACATGAAAGAAAAAGTGCACATACAATGGTCTGAGCTACGGGTGAAGCACAGAATTCTCATCACAGTGCATCACTTTCTATCACCGGCTCTAAAGTTATACCATTTATTCATCCAAAATCTGAAGAAAAAAATTCGAGTAAACAAATAGAGCATAATCAGTATTCTTAGGAACAATAATTCCATAATGACTGAAACTACAATTTTTGTTCAACATTCAGATTTAATCAATCACACTCTTTCTTAAGTTTCCTAGAATACATGCAAAATGCAATGGTGGCCATATAATAATTTTCCAATTTTTATTCCTCTAGAACCAAGAATGCATAATAACTTCTACTACATCTGCAGTATACAAATAAATTGCTAAGATCATACTTCATTACAGTTGAGAGTAACAAAAGCAACAGGCAAGCCTTTTGGTTATTTCAAATATGATCACTGAGTAAGTGTCAGAATGACACAGCTTGTAAAGATTAATCTTGCCTGACCTTCAGTGTTACTACAACATATCACATGTCACATGCAGACCAAGGAGCAGATAAAAGCAGGCTCTTTGTATACACTCAACAACTGGAGACAGACAACTCAGAAGAAGAGTTAAAACAAATTTGAGATTAGCTGAAGCAAATAACATGTATAACACAGACTAAACAACAAGGTCATCAGTCATTTTGGCTTTGAAAGAAATTTTCCCTACAACCATGTTTCTGTTTAGCTGAATAAATTTACTTGAAGTCTGGCAGTTCCTAAAATCAGGGCTCAAAACTCAGTCCATGCTCCTGCAGATCAGCTATCTAATTACCATGACAACTTTTATATTTTCCGTCTTACCTACACTTACATTTTCTTATTTTGGCAACTCCAGAGAATGTGATACTCTGACCAAACTTTCCTTCTCATGAAAAACAACTCGCCTACACATCTCCAACTGGGTACATAAACAAATCTTACAAAGAGAAGCATTCAGTGAAGTCTTTTCTATTTTAAGGATTGTATTTAATGCCATGGATATTAATTATTTTTGTAGAAAATTTTGTTCTATAGTTATACAGTGAACAACCTTTAGGAAGTAATGACAATTACAATTATTTGGGAAAGTGAGAAAAGAAACTGCACTGTGGCTAGCTGATAGTACAGAAGCTATACAGGCAAAGTACAAAGCCATATAGGCAAAATTCAGGCTCTATTAGAGCAGGTGAAAGGTTTTTCACTGCAATATGGGAAGAGGTAGGCTGGGTATAGCTCCTTTATAAATATGGATATTTAGCCCACCCTCAATCTTGCTGCTTTTATATTTTAAGAAATTGTTATATATACACATGTATAATCATACCCTCATATGCCCCTATTGCACTGTTTCCTTGGAAACCTGAAAAAACCATTTGCCATTGTTACAGATCACATCAAACACAACAGCATTAATCAGATACTGTACACCACCTGGTGTAAAGTTATTGTGTTTTCTAAACAAAGGTTGAAGACTCCAAATATAATTTTCTTTCAGTACAAATGTCACAGATTTCCTTGAAGAATTTTATTTAACTCTAAAATCAGGTGTCAAAAAATACTCATCAATGGCTAAACAGTTTTAACTTGAGAAAAAAAGCTATCTGTCAAGTACTTGAAGTACTTGCTCATGCAAGTCAAGAAAGATACAGAGTTCTGTATTTCATGGCATTCATTGTTAGAAAATGAAGAATCATCTTCATACATCCAAAAGCATCAAGAAATCTCTCAGTGAAAAACACCCTTGAAACACAGGTTAGTCATTTTACCTATAGTTTATACATTTGGGAATATAAATGGCATGCATTCCTCATGTTTTCACAAAAAGAACACTGGATTACAGATAGCAAAGGTACTTGAAAACATCATATGGTGTAAAGAGGCCAGTAAATAGGAAAAAGTGAAAGTCAACCAGAATGGAAACAAAGCAAGGATGCACCAGGAAGGAAATCTGATGGACCTCCAAAAATCAAGTCTTCAAATTAACCATTTCGGCACTGAGAACCCATTGCCAAACAAAAGGGAATTGACAAGAAGGGAAGAAGAAGTGATAAATCCAGTAAAAATGCTAAAGTTGGGAGTAAACTCACTTTACATAATCTGTGAAAAGAACACAATTCTGAGGTAAGACACTTTCAAGGTGTCAGTCATGGCCACTTGTCTTTACTCTTCTTGCTCCATTTTAGTCTAGGGTTATAGATAGTTAACTCTGCACTGAGTAACTACATGTTATAGCTATTTGTTAAATACAAAGCACATATACCAGGGTGAGTTACACCACACAACTGCACAAAACTAAACAAGACCTATAATAAGGCAGATAAAATTTGTTATTTTGTCATTAGATGTATGCTTTGAAACGTCAGAACAAATCTCCAGGCAGGGTAAGACAAGTCCAGCCAGCCAAAGCCAGAGAGGTAAGAAGATCTTGTTGTCAGCTAAACACAAAGCCTGTGGCCAGTTTCAAGCAACAGCAATCCCATATTCATGGGCTTATAAAAATGCAATACACTTGCTAAAGAAGGTAGACATCCATCATGACTGAGGAATCACACAAATGCAATAAAAATCATGAGGAAGAGGAACTTTAAAAAGATGGAATGATTCACATTTTACAAGGGCCTACAGTTTGTATGCTTATTATAAACTAAGCTACTGGAATATCAGTAAGTGTTAACTAACATAATTTAAAACATACTGACACATCACATTCAGATTTTCAGAAGGGTGCAGATTCAGCTTAAGAGGGACTCCCCCAGGCACATTGCAAAACAAAGTAGATTAAAGAGGAACTCACAAGCTGAAACACATCACCCTTAAAGAGATGAGATTTAGACCAAATGTTAGGAAGAAATTCCTTATGGTGAGGGCGGTGAGTCAATGAAAAAAAGATGCCTAGAGAAATTGTGGATGTCCCATTCCAAGTAGTGTTCTAGGTCAGGTTAAATTGGGCTCTCGGCAACCTGATCTAGTGGGCTGCATCCCTGCCAATAGCAGGGGGACTGCACACAGCAAAATTATTAGCTTTAGAAAATAATTAGAGCATTTTGTGATGGGACAACTGTTCACAGACAAAGCAAAATAGAGATCAGCAACATGCACCATACACTGCATCTGACTGTGGTTGATAGGATCACTACACCATCTACGACACCTGGGAGCCACCAAAAACTTCATAACTATACATTTCCCATTTCTACAACATTAGGAGCTAAAACATACCAAAAATGACTACCCAGTCTCTGAAGGACTGGCACATTTTCTTTAATAAGTTATGTAGTCTAGCTTTGTCCCCTCAGAAAAAAAACTTCAATTACCTCCCTAGTGGTAATTAAAACTTCTTGTGTTAGCTATTATTCTTAATTTACCCCAGTTTTGAAACCACTACTACAATACTCTGTAAGGAACTGCAAATAGATACACTTTTATTTCTTTTGTAAGCACAAGAAATTTCTTAATAGTAACTCATACTAAATTTTATCACAAAACAGATTATTTTTATCATTCAGATGAAAGAGAATGTAGAAAATTTCAAGCTGCTGAATAGGCATCCCAGATTTTTGTTAGATTTGTCATTTTACCTTCAAACCGCCTTTGTACTGCATTATTGATTTCTGCACTTAGTTATGACAAAAGACATCTGTTCATTATGCTTATAGATCCCTTATTTGCATTTGAGCTTCTGGGGGGAGGGAAAAGAATTTACATTCAGCTTCTATCTACAGGCAGCAGAGGACCCTAGCTCATATTAAGAAGAAAATGGCTAGCAGCTGCTCAGATAGAAGAAAAAAAACAAACCTCAGACAGAATGTTATTCAGCAATGTTTGCATTTTAAGAAAGGTAATAAAAGAAGGCATCTGTCCAAATAAAGCTGCCTAAAGGCATTAAAAGCATTCTGAGGGCTTACAGGTGTTCCCATTTCCAGTAGTGTTTTAAGTGCAAAGGTAAAAAGGTAAAACCAGTAGATTTGCACAAACAAATGGTTTACTGGGTTAATGTGATCTGGGACAAACAGTTGTATAAATCTCGGCCACAGAAAACTCTATGTAGAAAATCCCATAAATTAGTATGGGAATAGAGAGATAAAAACAGAGAGGTAGATTCAGTCTTTGACAACCTTTCTGAAGACTTCATTCTGATTACTTTGAATTATCAAAGGAAACTCTGAACTCCTCCTCAGCTTTAAATTCTGAGGTTTAGCTCAGTTAAAAAAAAAAAAAAATTAAAAAAAATGAATGCACAAATGCCATTGCAACATTTTGACAGCTTTCTTGGAGCTCTTGTACCCAAGACTTTTGTCAGATATGCCCTCAAGTGTATCAAGTAGGGATGTTTTTCTTCTTCAAAAGGAACAGAAACATTTAAATGCAAATGACATTTAACTGTCACAGGAAAACTGGCTTGGAATTTCTTTACAGTGTAGATGTATACCTCAAGTATTTCTTGCCAGAGTTACCACAGGATGAAGGATAAAGGACCAAAAGGCTAAATTACTATTATAAGCATCTAGTCTAACTACCATAGAAAGACAATAAAGATTTCAGAATTAATGTCTCCAGGTCTTGCCTTAGCTAGCCCACTGCTGCCCTTTTCTATTAAGAAGTCACTGGGCATGTTAGCATCCACTTGCACACTACAATATTATACTGTAAAGGGGAACCGTCTTGCACAAAATTTTTTAAAATTAAGTTTTTACAAACTGGATAGTAAGCTAGAATATTATGGAGTGTGAAAAAAGAAACAATTCTGCAATTCTAAATAGTTTATATTGCTTCTACTACAAGTAACAAACAAAAGGTTCCAAGAGAAACACTTGTTATTTTCTACTTCATGAAGTGTAGCTCTTCATGCCAACAGAATTGTATTAGAAATTTAGCTATTTGCATTCCAATTACGTGTCTTATTTCAAAGCAAATAGATGCTTAATAGGTACCTGAACAAAATGTTAAAAATCAAATCACCACTAACATAAGAAGCTGGGTAACAATTGTAAAGAACTTGTAAATACATTCTTTGAAGAAGTTAAAATAATATGTATGTGTCCTATAATTCGTTCTTTGAAATAGTGTTAAGACATTTTTATTATTTTAGTAGATAAAAATGAAGCAAGTCAACACAATCCAACAAGCAGAACAAATTTTTGGAAAAGGCTTATAAAAACATAACACAACCCCAAGACAGAAATATGAACCAGCTATTGTTATAATGCAGCCCTAGCTAGGAATTTCTGGGTTTAAATTGAGTGCCACTTGAATCACGTTCAGTAACTGTGCATCCAGCAGGACCAGGGCAGGGACTGTTCCCCTGGCCTCAGGACTGGCGAGCCCACACCTCAAATCCTGCACTCAGTTTTGAGCTCTTCACTACAGAAGGAAATGGAGGTGCTGGAGCGTGTCCAGAGAAGGGCAACAGAGCTGAAGGGTATGGAGCACAGTTTTTCTGAGAAGCAGCTGAGGGAGCTGGGGTTGTTTAATCTGGAGGAGAGGAAACTGAGGGGAGACCTTATCACTCTCTACAGCTACCAGAAAGGAAGCTGCAGTGAGGTCGGGGTCCATCTCCACTCTCAAGTTACAAGTAATAAGAGGAAACTGCATTGGAAAAGGCTACCCAGAGAAGTGCTTGGATCACAATCCACAGAGATATTTAAAACACCCACTTGGCAGCACTGGGTTAATGGTTGGACTCCATGATCTTGTAAAAAACGAGGTTTAGTTTTTTTGTCAAAATTTAAAAGTGTAATAAATGACAATGAGAAACAAAGACAATAAAGCAAAGTTTTTACAGCTGGGTGCTTGGCATTCAGCCAAGAGCAGATTTACTGTTTTTGGAGACACTTTTTAAATACTTTTTTATTATATTAGCTTATTGCACATCTATTAACTAATATGCATATTTAACTTTTCCACAAAACTATTTTGCATATTCCAGGAACTGTTTAATATGGCTCTTTTTTGGGTCTGCCTTTTTAGAGTATGTGCATTTTTTGGTTGTGGTTTTAGTCTGTTTTAATTATTAGTTTTAGCTTGGGCTTTGGTTTATACTTTTTTCAGATGGCTGGTATTTTTCAGGTGCTGGTATTTGGCATATCAGTGGCAGGGGTCCTCATTATATATTTATTGGATGTTATTTTGATTAAGTAGGCAGTTTTATTAAAAGCATAACTATATTAGCTATTTTATTACTATGTCTAAGTTCAGTTAATAGTAGAAATAAAAACTACACCTTTATACTTTATAGCAAAGTTACTTTATACATATAGCACTCATCTTAATATTTGTGAAAAACCAATATTCTAATGTGTATTTATAACAACCTTGAAGGTGTTTTCCAGCCTAAACAAGTCTATGATTCTATTATTGCAGTACTGGCTTTGACAACAAATCATAGCTTCTACTAAATAGAACATCTCCCTGACAGTTTCATAAAGGCACATTTTTCTCTAAAAACAGATCTTTTAGCAACACTGAAGAGAAAAACATGAATTTAACTCTATTACACCTGTATCTCTTCAGGGCCAAATGATTTTGGAACACTTTATGTGCCAAATTCTTTTTATGTATAATGTTTTGGCTTTAGCAATTTTTGAGAACAAAAAAGGATGCCTTAATTCAGTGTATACTTAGTGAAGCACATAAAAGCAGCATTCTTATTTTAAATGTATTTCAAACAGCAGCCTTCAGTGACAACTAATTCTAAAACACATCGAAATGAAATACACATAATCTCCTTGTCATAAAACAAAGATTAAAAATGACAGATTTCTAAATTGCCCTAGAACTAGTATAACTAAGCAAATGCACTTGCTGTTTAAATGTCAGTGATGTGAAGATAAAAAATATATTTCAAAGCAATGATGACACCTGAGAACCTTGTTGACAATATACAAACATCAGAAATCTTTTCTGTGTTTAATTATATGCCCAGGAGTTACCTAAAAGTTATGTACTTCATTCTGTTTTACTTTCTCTGTGAAGTTCATATCACTGCTCCTGCTATCATTCCTCCTCCTTGTTTCCCAGTCATTGCTCCAGTCAATTCTCCACCGTAAGCCCATGTTTTCTTCTTGGCTAAAACTCATAGCTGTTTCTAGCAGGGAATGCACATTTAGTTTCCCATATGAGATTTCTTGTGCTGATTCATGGGAAAAAGCTCTCTGTGCAACAACTCTGAATGTGGTAATGCTGTGACTGCTGGGGTAGTGTCATGCAAACACAGTCACATCACTTCTGGTATCTAGAAAATACTTAAATTTACCACAGCTCTATTCCTAGAAATATTGTAAACTCACAGTGAACTACCAATTCACTGCTGCATTTGATCTCTTGTAGCTTTTCATTTCACAAGTGAGAAAAAATGATGCTCCTTGATTAAGGGGCCTCTGCAGTTTCTGCCTTGCAAGGTAAATAATGACTCTAACAGGCTTCCTTCTTCAGATCAAGGAATTTGTAAGCCAAAGCTTACTTTTTGTGAAATAGGAAATCAAACAGACAAAGTATACATTCCTTTAAATTTCTCAGTGTTTGACAGTAACCATGGAGAAATTGTATCATCAGAGTGCCAAGGGACTGCTGAATGCAGATAAATAGGCATGAGAAGGCCCCAAATCACAGAGCACTTTTTCTAACCATCTCCACTGTCATACTTGTCCCAGAACTTACATCTTGTCAGATGAGTTCATGCAGTGGGCTGGTCTACATCATGTCTTTTCTTACCAAGCCTTATATGACAACTGAGCCAGACTGAGACTTAGTGGCAACTGACAGGTGTATTGTAGAAAAAAAGTCCTGCATAGGTAAAAATAGTTCCCTAAACCAAAGGATGTTCTATGAAACTTACTCCAGATTGATTGAATTAAAATCAAAATTATTTGCCTTTAAATGACCAACCTCACTGAACTTCAAAAAAGTTCGATCTCACTTTGAGCAGGTTTCTGTTGATGTTGGACCACATAACTTCCTGAGAACCCTTCCAGCCTCACTTACTGTATGATCTGATGAATAACTTTGCTCCTTAAGATGACAGATTGTCTTTCCTCATGATGGTATTGTTAGCAAACATCTGTCAACACATCAGCTTCAAGTCCTCCATGCTTCAACGGGGGCATTCTAGTTTCAAGCACTCACATCAATTAAAGTTAATGTATAATTAACAGTGTTTCCAGTGGAGTTGCAAAGTAAGTTTGGCATTGCTAACACAAAATACATCACACTGCATTTGGTAAAAATGCAACTAGGTTACATCATTCCTGTCTAGTTCATCAGAACATTCCAAGATAGTGGCACAGGGAAAGCTCTTCCCACTACATTAGTTATTTTCATGGGCTCCACACAAGTTCAAAACTACAGAGAAGATAGATGTGTTTATAATTTTTTACATCAGTAATTTAATCTCTATAGAACACGAAGGGATTTTTACCTCCTTTGCTGTCACAACTGAAAATCATATGTATCCCTTTCTCAGCTCCCAAGAATTACTCCACCAGGCACATGCAACTTCTCAAGACTTGTTATAAGGAAATCCTAATCCGCATTTACAAAAAGTTTATATTTGAGACTATTAGGAGCCGAAAGGGAAAAGCAGAGCAAAACAGAGCACCTTGCATCCCCTTAAAAGTAAGTCCTTCAGTCTTTCTTTTGATAGGTATGTGAATAAAAAGAAATTTGTAGTGCATTTCATCAATATTTAAGTATGATTTTTATCAGGTAACTCACTGGGGAGAACATTCATATATATCATGAGACCCAGACTTAAATTTCTCCTCTGTAGGATTTGGTAAGAGGACATGAATATAGAGCACACTTAAGAAAATTATGCACTACTCAGAAGGCTTTAGAGCCACTTCCACTTTCCTCATGGTACCATGAATATTTTCAGATCATACACAAAGTTGAATAGTTGCTGCAGGGAAGCTGGAGAAGTCAAGCAATTAGCATGCTCATCTGGGACATGCAAGACTGACTGAAAATCCTTTTCCAAATCAGATCTCTGGTTCTACAGATACAAAAATAGAAATGTGCTATTTTCCTCATAAAATTGATATAATTAAGTGTGATGTCTATGTAGGAGTATTAGTTTTTTTGCATTTTAAAACAAAGTAACCAGCTTCTAAGTCTAAGAAAAAAATATACAAAAAATGGATCTTGCAGCCAGCTCTGGTTCCAGATATTACTGAAACCTGTTTTGTGTAATAATGGCATTCCACAAATACTAGAAAATGTAAGAAATAACAATGCTACTAAAATGCTGCAAAGGTTGTACAATTTGGCCTTTGCAATATTGATTTGATCTCTTATACCAGGCAACCAGGTGTTTTCCAGTAACGTGATACCTCACACCAGTTGCAAAGACCTGTGCAAAGAATGGGAATGGCATCCACTACCTGCTACTCCACTCTCTTAGATTGGAAATTCATACAGAAAACACATTCCAGTTCCCACTTCAGCAAAGGATACTAAATTATCCATGAGTGTATGTCCTTCCTTCCATTCCTGCACCACTGAGAAGAGGAAAGGGGATGAACATCTGTCCCCTGCTCCTTTTTGGGCTTTATAAACAGGTGACAGTCATTTGCCTTTATTTGATCCTTTTTAGACACAAGCTGAGAATAAGATGCAAGAGGTTTCTGTACTTAAAAACTGTCACGTGTTGAAGCAGAAAAAGTAGGTTTTTGGTGGTGGAGGGTTGAGCAGCAAACACAAATGCTATAACCTGTCACTATGTATTCTACATGCAAGACATCCAAAATACATTTTGAGTTCCTTTTTAGACAAAAAATGGAAGGTTTTTTTCCCCTGAAGAATATTATGAACTATCTAATAAACTATTTTACCAGGGGGACACAACAATTTGTGGAAACTAAGGACTGTGTAAAATCTCCTGACTTGAAAGAAACTGTAGAGGAATATGAAGAGGGAACAGCTTAGAGAACAGACAATAGTCTGAAGCACCTTTGCTGTTTTTTTTACCATGCTTCCCTCTTAAGTCTTTTCTAAGTATTCAAGGTGATTTGGAAAGGGTAAGCATGATGTAAACCAAAAAATCACGTTTTCCTACATCTGGCTCATACCTACAACAGTTCCTAAGGGAGAGAAAAGACCTCTCTCACCTGTAATGCAAGGTGTTATCCTTTTTTGACAACAACAAGGTGGCAGCCAAAGCTAATAAGGCTTCAGTACAAGCCATAGAACATTATCACAGAAAAGGACAGCAAACAAAAAATAAAAAGTAGTGTAACAACAGCATTTTCCATGAGGTGTCAGCAGAAGTATCTGAACATATTGCTAAAACCTTGCAAGTGCTTTTTCAGGCTGCTATGGAGTCACAGAGGAATGAATTTCATGTGTGATATAAATAACCTTCCATAGTTTATCTTCCACTTGCTCAGAACTCCAAGTGGCATTACTGCTCAGTTCTTTCTCCAACCTCCACATCCACTACTGGAATTCTGTGCTGCTCTTCCCTCTTTGCCTCCCTTACCCTGAGAATCCTTTTCAAAATGTAACTAATCTTCCAATTGCTGTCATTATTTCCAGCCCCCTACAACATGTAAAAAAAACTCATGTGCCATGTCCTTCATGTTGAATATTCACATAATTAAGCATATTCAAATTTGTCCACTGTCTCCTAAGAACTGCATATTTAACTGTGAATTCTGTTCATGAGAGAAGAATAGAATTAGCAATGTATTACAGAGTAAGCATATATTGTATGGAGAGTCAGAACGACCAAGAATAAAATTTTTCTTGATGAATATGATTAATGTATTTAAGAAGCCAAACATTAAACTTACTCAGTAATGTACCCTTCTATTTTCAGTACCAATAAGATCCATGATATTCTAAACCTTGAATATGTGTATATATGTGATTAGATTCTATATGTGAAAATAATTGAATTAGAAATGGTTAAATGTCTAATTTCAGTCTTGATAAATGTGCTTTTATGTGCTTCTTGGTTATCCACTAAAGATGGTTAAACACACGTTTTCAAGATAAACATTATGCTTGAAACAAAGTTAAAGAAGCCCACAACATACAATAGAGTTAGTTAAAGAAGCAGGAAGTCTACTACATGAAAGGCATTACAAATACAATACACTGTAACCTCGAAAATGAGATTTTTTCTATGGTTATATTTCAACTAATTGATATTTCACAGGAAAACCCAACATTTGAATACAAGGACAACAGACTCATAAGCCTCCATTTCAGGTTTCATTTCAAGTTTGAAACCCTCCTTTTAAATGACAGAATTAAGAAAAAGTTTACAAGTTGATATTAAAAAAAGAAAACAAAAAAATGCAAATTAAACATCTCCTGTGAGTCAAACCACCATCCCATAATAACAAAGGTCAGCTGTGTACCATTTCTCAAGTCACATACAGAAATTTTTTTCAGACAGCTCCAGTAACATACAGCTGACCATGAATGACTCTTGTTAAGTTCTTAAATTACTACTCTGCATCTTGCTCAGCTGGAATGCAAAACTACCAGTAGGAATGCAGATTGTACATTCATTTTTTTCTGAAGTGTAATATATAATTGTTCTGGTTCTGGCCATTAGGGGTGAGCTCTGGAGTCGTGTGGGCATGCTGGTGGAAGTAAGGAACTCTGGCTTGCAGGAAGGAGAGGGGTGGCTTCAGGTCAAGGGAGAGCCTGGAGGGAGGGGAAACTCATCCATCAGTGCTGATTGTTTCCCAGGCCCTTGGCAAGCATTTGTATGTGAATCACCTTCTTTTGTACACTTCAGTAATATTGCTGCTTCTGTTTCTTTTACTTATTTCATTGCTCTTCCCAATAAATTGTTTTGATGTCACCTTAGGATCTCTGCCTTTTGTATATCCCACCAGAGGGGGCAGGAGAGTGGCCAGACATCTTAGTCTGAGTACTCCACCAGGGAATACTATTCCTAAAACACAACAGTAATGCCCATGGCAAAGTTTATATTCCTGATGAAAATGTGAAGTAGAAATGTCAAGCAATGTGGATCAATAATTTGATCAGCTCCAGAACTGAACAGAACTCCAGCAAACTGTAGCTCCTCATCACAGAAGTTTATATTATATAGTTCCTTGAAGAAAATGTAGTGATTTTTTTACTTTTAAAGGTGCATATGAACAGCATTATTTTACATTTTCGTCTGACTATTTTTCTCTATGTGCAAAAATGTTTCTTTTTTAGATGTTAGTCTTTCTACAATAGAGCTACTTCATTTGCAAACTAAGAAACTCCTAAGAATGCAAACAGGAAGGTGGCAAATTACTCACCTGCATTGGAACCTGTCAAGTTGTAACGTGCATTCAGCTTTTTAATGATATTTTCATGGATCTGATACCAGTCACTCTCTGTGTTGCACCTAGAAAAATTACATCTTTCTTAATTCTGAAATGGGAACACAAGTTTATCAGAACAACTTCACAACGTACCCCTAAATAAATCCTCTTTAGCTCATGAAACAAATAACATAATAGGAGCTAACAAAGCCCTGTGAAACTGCCTGGCTCAATGGAAAGAGTACCCTTACCATTTGAGAAAGGCACCATGAAATATCTGCTTTGTGTGGCAAAATACAGGAGAAAGACAGGAACAATTATGCTGAGGAACTCAGCCATGACCAAGTTAATTTCTATATAGAACTATCCTTCAGGGTAACCACACAGAAATCTATCTTGTGACACTCCAAGGAAGACACAGGACTCAGAGCTGATCTTAGCAAACAGAAAAATTTGTGCTATATACTTCAAAGTTACTTATAAGGGTTGTTATATTCAGGATGTAGTCAATGGAAGAGCAAATTACATTTCAGTATACGTTTAGAAAATAGTTGGTTTTCCATAAGGAAAATCTGACTGTGTTCTAATGATCACTTTTCGAAGTTTAGGCTTGAGTTAGCCTTAGCATTAAACCTGATTTCTAGTGATAGTTCTTTTTCTATTGTTTTTGTCATCTTAAAACAAACAGGCAAAATTTAAAAAAAACCCAAAATATAATAGGTAGACAGACCTAACAATTTGTTAGCCAATACGTGAACATTTATCTGACTTTAATGTTCTGGGAGTCTAAATAAGAGCTAGCCCACCTGGCCACTGCTACATTAAGCTGCTTTTCTGCAGCACTGATTCCAGCAGTTCTAATTCACCACAGATAGAGACAGAAGAAAGACACCCATGCCTTCAAGATTGGAGTGCTACTCCTGGGAAGGGCAGAATTATCTCATACATATGACAATATATGTCTCAGGTATATTTAGTTAGACTAGACCACTCCACAAAACAGTTCTTACTATAATATCCAAGATCAGCAGGAATTTACATGATTGAGTTGCTACTAGAAAATTGAACTTTCTTCCAATTGCTATCAGCCAAAATCCACTATCTAACCAAGCATTCATTTTTATACCTACTTTTGATTTTTCATTCTCCAGTGCTAACCACCTTCTATATTTTTATTATTCCCATTATTCTCATTGCACAAAAAGATACTCTGCCTGCTTTTCTTTTCTGTAGCTACAAAGCACTTTCACTAGATGCCTTGGCAGCACTAGGCCTTAATTAAGTTCTATAAGCACTTTACGTTGCCATAAGAAGGAAGCTCCAGAATAATGAGGAAAATGCCAAAACATACACAAATACCTAAAAGGGTGTAGCCTTTATCTTTAATATTTTCCCACTTTATAAACACATCTGTAGAACCAGCCAAAAATTTCCACACTGTGATAAAAAAAGCCAAAAAACCCAGCTACTGCACATTTTTGGAAAAGAAAGGAGCTAGAGCTATTTACTCACACTGCATTTAACACCACTGATTCTGATGCAAAGTGACTCTAAGGTACTTTCAAAAATTAAGAAAAAAACATTTCTTACATGTAAACTTTTAAGACAAGGTCATCCTTTGAATCTCCTGCCAGCAAATCTGCAATACTGAGGACTGCACAGCCAAAGGGCCGTCTATATTGTACATTGCAGGCATTTTTCTTTTCTCCAGCTCCCATTCGTCCTGCCAAACAAATCACATATTTGATGCATAATCCATGGCCCCATGTCTCTCCAAACCACAGAAGGGAGGCAGCAAGCAATCCAGCTCAGACAATGCCAAGTATACTCTCATTGGAAGTCTGGTCCATCTTTACACTACATTCACATAACGAATGGAACAGCAAGTCCACTAAGTACGTGGTGATCTTGAAAGGTGTCAGACCAGAGGTTCTCCTCATCCTCTCATGACTCCCACTCAATGAACACCATTTTGCAAGACCCAGTCATAGAATCTTCACGACACTATCAAGTTTAAATTTAGACTTCAGACATGACAGAGTGTTCAACATTCACTGTCTGGTAAGAAGTATTTTACTGTGGCTGTTGCTACCCATCATTTCTGTGAGAGGTGTTGTGATTGAACCATTACAATTTGGTAATCAAATGCTGTTTCCTTATAGGCAATTGGAAAGCAAGGGGATAATTGACCAGTTGCAGAAAAATAAAGAAGAGATGAAACACAGGGAGAAAAGATGACAAAGGGCAGAAGAATAATTTATGGTAAGGAAAGAAAGAAGGCAGTCAAGGGAAAGAGATTTAAAACAAAATATTTTTTCTAGCTTTTTCTATTTGATTTAAATATAATCTATCAATCTTCTTGCTGTGTTCCTGGCATTTGAAACTGCCCTCTTTCTATCCATTTTATTCAATTGTGGACTATCAGTTATGTATCTTTCCCACCAAGTCTTAATTTCTGACAAAAAAAGCTATGGCTGCCATTGCTGCAGGGCAATGTCTGCTTCAAATATCCCTATGCCTCACAGCAGCTTGAAAAATACTTGTTCATTTTCACACCACAAAGCAGATAAATGTTGTCTTAACTTTTTAATATTTCAGTGGTTCACATATAAACTTGGCTGTAAATATACTCAAAAATTATACAACTAGAGAAATCCTATTCTTTAAAATTTTTAAAACATTTATTTTTCTAACTGTACTTACATCAGAATTTACCATATCTTTTCTAAAACCTTGCCAAAAAAACCCACTGTATTGTGATGAAATATCAAATCGGTATAAAAATGCAAGGAAAATTATTTCTCAAAGCTGTAAAAGTAAGTTTAATTTGTAAAAAATTGTTTCGGAACTCAGCACAGGTTGCAGCAACTATACTTCAACCCAAAACGTCTTTCAAAAATAGGAAGAAAAGTTATATTTAGTACTGCACTGATGCAACTAGAGGCAGTTTACAAAGAAAACAATATATCTAAGAGGTCAGAAGAAGACTCAAAGATTATTGTTTCACATCAGTATAGCCCAGAGGACTTCTTCAAATAAGTACCTAACACAAATGTACACTTTCTTCTCCTCCACTTTTTTCTAGAGGACTTGATATCTATAGCATCAGAGATTAAAATTTTTATGAAATATTGTCCATTTTTTTCACCTCTCCCCCTTTTTAAAGGAGCCAGGGAGAAGACAAAATTCATCTGAACAATATCAGATATACATCAGGTATTATATACAAATGAGGTACACTAAATGTCCAGACAAGCTTTTCTATGTTCAAAGGATTCTTGAAATTACACTTTAGAACAAGAATGGACTCCTCAATGACAACTCCATCATCTTAACACATTCCATCTTTGACACTTTCATTTTGTTTTGTGATAGTAACAAAGTATACTGCATCTAAACTCAGTAGTATACTTGATAAATAACATAAAACAATGCTGAGAAATCCAAGCAATTTTTCCAATAAAAATCAGGCATTTTCTTTTGGAGAAGTCCGTTCAAAAATCTAGCTATTATAACAAATCCAAAAGCTAGCCCCAAGTAGTTTTCTTGTATTTACTGCCATATGTGTAACAAATATAAGATCACCTACCTATTCGGATAATGTGCACAGTGATATAGATGTCCTTCCTGAGTTCACTGCTACCCAAATCCTGCACAAGATCAGAACCTCGTTATTTATGACTCCTAATTAAAATGTGACATTTAAAGAGACCAGTACACACTGCTTTCACTGCCAGTGAAAGTGATAAAACAGTCAGTTCATTTACACAGCATTAACAAAACCCTTCAACATTGTAAATTGGCAGTCATGCACTCAAAGGGAGTGTCCTAAAATATCCTGGTTAGAATTTGCTGTAATGTAGCAAAATCAGTGGGCGGGCACAAGAGACTTGCTGTGTGCCTTGAACAGTGGTGATGCATTTGAGCAATTCCCAATATTCCGGAAGCACAGAGCGCTGCACAAACAATTGTTTGGGTGTAAAAAGTAGGAGGAAACATAACTGATCCTTTTTGCAGAGAGAACGACTGGTGCCTGTGCCTACATGGAAGTTCAGTGAGTGTCCACACACTGCCATAAAACATTCAGACTGGGGGCTCACCCATACCCTTCAGCCCCTCAAACCAGCCTTTTGAATTGATGTTCATAGCAATGTTCAAGCTTAGGGAACAGCTCTGAGTCAGCCACACAATAACAATTTAATCCAACTTCTATTCTCAACAGGCCACACAAAAAAAGATTGAGACTAGGAAGAACTCACCACAAAGAGAGAACAGTGTCTTTCAGGCTTTTCTGGACATTTTGGCAAACCATTTCTATTCAGTCTTAAAAAAAATCTTTCACTGTAAGAAAACAAACAAACATGACAGGTATGTTGAACAACACTACAGCAAAAGTAGATCTCATTTTGATCTTATTTCCAGATGCAAACTTCCTCAAGATAAAAATGAATGAAATAATTTCTTTCTGAAAGTCCCAGATGTATGAATGAAAAAAAAAAAAAAAAGGAAATGCTAGTGAAAGGTGGTGATAAACTTAATCAACTAACAAAATTATTAAAAACTCAATACAGAATAGAAGACTGATTGTCATTTGGAAGGATGATATTGTACATCCTATTAGACAGAGAAACACAAGCAATAAAAATCCATTTATCCTAGAACTAAAATTAGACGTGTAGTAAGTTGGTATTGATTCTTGCTAAACAAATGTCAACATCACCATGTTTGTATTCAACCAACATTCTTTTTCATATGTAGGATGATTATCGTAGGAGACATTTTTCTTACTTAACTCTGTTAAAATCTCTCATTATAGTACACTGATTTTAGCAGTTTTGTACAAGTCTTGAAAGTTCCAACTAGACAAATCGCATTTTTGAAATCCTGTTTTGCAATCTACTGTGGGATGTTAAATGCTGCAGCTGATACAAGTATTAATACTGCTATAGTAGGGAGATGCAGAGAATTCTTATTTCCAAATAGAAGAGGACACAAGATCACACTGGAAGAGAAATTATTATCTGAAATATTTCTGTTATATTTCCATGGATAAACTCTAAGCAAACCTAGCAATTCATGCATGGCAATGTTATGAAAAAGCCAACTTTCCATGCTTTGGATAATTTCCTCTAACACAGCCTCATAAGGAATATAACAATCATATTCCTGTAGTGAGAGACATGGAAGATGGGAAAGGCAAGTAAGTGTTACAGACATTTCCCTTCACCCTCTCATCCCCAGCCCCAGCTGGCCAGACATGCGAGTCTGGATGTCCTGTAATGCTCAAATCAGAAATAAAATTTCCTAAGTACGACTTGTTTTTTTTCTCAGCTGTATCCACATCTTCTGCTTATTCCAGAAGCTAAACATGGTCTACTATTGCTTGGTATCAAGCATAGCTGTTCAAAATGCAGCTGGAAAATCACTAGGAATATGTTGGATAAGATCCATCTCAATACAGCCTAATTAAATCTTTGTTGCACCAGCATTTGCCTTATAGAAAATCTGCATTGATCATTCACAGAATCAGTCATTCACATTAAAGGGACCTCAAAAGGCCTCTGCATCCAAAGTCCTGCTCAAAGTGGGGTCAGCTGTAAGGTCAGATTAGCTTGCTCAGAGCTTTAGCCAGCTGGGTCATAGAAACCTTTCAGCTATGGAAACTACCAAGGCTTTCTGAAAAACCCATTCCAGTGTCTGACTGTCCTCAACTTTTTCTTTACATCCAGATGCACATTCTCTTGTTTCAGTCTGCATCCCTTGTTTCTCACTGCCCCACCATGAACCACTGATGTTATTGATCTTCTTGTAGGTAAATGGGGATAATCTTTTCACTGGGGACTGTTGCCATAGGACAAGGGACAATGATTATAAAAAAGAGGGTTGATTCAGACTAGAAATAAGAAAGAATGTTTTTATCATGGCAGTGGTAAAACATTGGAACAGGTTTTCCAGTGAGGTAATAGATGCCCCACCATGGAAATAGTCAGGTTGGACAGGGATCTGACCAGCAAGACTCCAAGGCTCTATGATCTTGGAATTTTTCGAATCTTAATGATTCTGTGACAATGTCCCAGCTCATTGCAGAGAGGTGAACTAGATGACCTTTAAATGTCCCATCTGACCCAAAACATTCTATGCATCTGTGATTATTCTGTGATTTTATCTCCCCTCAAATCTGCTTCTTCTCTAGTCTGAACAAGCCCCACTGCCTCAATCTGACCTCCCAGTGCAGGAGCTCCTGCCCACAAACAATGCGAGGGCTTTTGCTCAATTCACTTCAGCTCATTAACATTGGTCTTGTACTGAGGGACCCAAAACTGGCACAGTCTGACCAATGCTGAGCAGGGAATGATCATTTCCCACAAGCAACTGGCTGGGTTCTTATTGACACAACTCAAGATGCTGTAACACTCAAGAGCACATTTCTGGAGAGCTGTTCTTGGGAAAGCTTTATGTTTTTATACACCAGCTATCCAGGCTGAACCAGTAAATATTTAAGACTTTCTTACTGTGATTCTTTGAAAACTTTTATGCAATCCTCAGCTGAATAGCTTTTTATCAGACACCATAAAAGGCAGAACCTAAGAAACAGTAGAGTGGAGCTCACAAATCAAAGTACATGAAAACATTATTTCCTCATTTTTTCCTATTTTTCTTATTCAGTTTTTATGATACAGCAAACTTCTGCAGCTTAGAGAACAATAAAATTGAGTTTTAAAGATTGTTTATGTATTTTTACAGAGAAACAAGTTGGTATTTTGCTGTTGATTTACATCTGGTTTCAAAATAATTATGCCCTTTCATTTAGAATATAGCTAATTTGCAATATTGGAAAATACAGTAAAAAAAGTGCAGACCTTTGTTTATGTATCTCACACAAAATTACTGTACATTGGACAAGAACTATTAATTATATTGCCAAAGTAGCTAAAGTTTAAGGGCCTCATTATGTGTGGCACCACTCCAAACCGGGTACAAATGAAAAAGTCTGATCCAGTAGTAACAGAGCTTCTGTGTACTTGGTGCATGTCAATAAAAATTTGCCCAGTAAAGGTGATTCTGAATTTCACAGCTTTATCTTCAGTCTATATAACAATTTGGAAGTAATACATACATATCATATTTCACTATTTCTTTTTGGTCTCTAAAACAAATGCTAGATATGTTAGTTCAAAGAAAAATACTATTCATAAGCTATCACAGTTTACCTGTTAACTGGGAAATATATTTAATTTGGAGTGTATTCTGCATTTAATTAAGTTTACATTCCACACAAAGGCACATCTTTTGAAAGCTTTCTATTCACTATCCACTACAATATGAAATTTTCAAGCTCTGCTTATACTCAGAGATCATGAGATTATGATTCACAATACAACTAAAAGCCAAAGACTTTTGTGATGCCACAAAGAAATATACTGATTGCAACAGATATGTAATGGTTATGCAGATCTACTTTCCTCATTTGCATTTGAAATTTTGCTTCACTGAAGCAGAAGACCCAGTGGCAATGAAAAAAGCAAACTGAAAACAACAACAACAACAACTTCATCCTTGCTTGGTGCTTTATGATTACTTCTTTTTCACTAGAAACATATGACAGCACCAGTTATAGCTCAGATTAAAATGGTTATCTTTGAACATTTCCAGGGAGTATATGCAAGCATTTAGACCTGTAAGATTACAAGACAAAAATGGCAATGTTATATCTACGTACATAGAGCATGGGCATTTATAAACCCTTTCAAAGGATTTCTATAGAGACCAATAGGCTGGAAAAAGTGCCAAGGAAAGTAAACAGCCCTCATAAAACAAAATAATGACAGACTTCCCTAGATCTGAAAGCTTGGCTTCAAACAGCAGAAAAATCTCAGAGGGTTAAATCCAGAGCTAGTATCTTACTGCACAGCAGTTTTCTCAGCAGTCAGCTGCACATACATAGATACAGCAAAATCACACAGCAGGACCCCAAAACAGAAATATCTCTACTTTGTATTAAGAAGATTTGATTTTAGTTTAGAGTACAATTAATTTTTTATGAGCACCAATCCCGCCACTTAAACATGTCGTATACATTTAAACTCAGCTGTCTTCCCACTGAAAATAAGGAAATAACTAATGCTGGAGAGATTAATTTAAGAAGGTCAGCAAGGGATTTCTGTACTGTAACTTCTCATGTATTAGCAGAGTAACAATGTGTTCCAAATCTGCAGGCTTAACAGATGCATTTTAAAGGAACATGGCTGAAAACAGTTCTATTTTCATATGTGACCCCTATTTCCTTAGTATTAGCAGGAAAATATTACCAGTCACATGGTTCCAGTCTAGACAGCTTGCTTGCTCTATGATTTATAAACACACTATCAAAAAGAAATCCAGCCGGATTTATAGCACATGGCATATTCTTGCAGCAAAACTACGACATCAAATAGCCG
Organism: Thryothorus ludovicianus; assembly: GCA_013397245.1. Taxonomy (NCBI): domain Eukaryota; kingdom Metazoa; phylum Chordata; class Aves; order Passeriformes; family Certhiidae; genus Thryothorus; species Thryothorus ludovicianus. Next base: position 165,779 of record VZTB01013348.1, on the reverse strand, counting down.
TGGTTCATTTTCAGACATCCTTATAAATAAATGCTCTCTCTACTTGAAAATAGGTTACAGTGATTCTCAAAGTAAACAAGAGCAATAAGAGAATTCTACCACATAATTCACCACCTCAAGTTTATTACATTCCAGAATGCTGTCAATGGATGTTCAGTAGGAACCTGAATCTGAACTGACTTCATTTACAGCTAAAAGCTCAGTGGTTTCGTAAAACCCAGATCAGAAACAAATTGTTACCCTCATACTTTGTGGTGAAATACAGAGGAACGTTGTATGACATATCCTAAGTTGCTGAAAGATCATAAAGCCTTAAAGTATATCCTTAATCAGAGAATAATGGAATGATAAATGTGCCAACACGACTTAGCAGTACCAGCTGATCCACAGTAAGTCAGGTCCTGTATTGCATCTGTTATGTACCTAAAAAATAATTCCCAAGTTTCTAACTGTAAAATACAAGGCAATAAGCAAAGCGGGATGGAAAAGGAAGAATGAGTACTATTAAAATGTCAGCCAATTTCAGATAAAGATCAAAGAAAAATACTAAGAAAAAATCCCAAAACAATCTTATGATGATATATTGAAGCTTATCTTTCTGTTCCCTAGCCATGCTGACAACGTGAGGGAAGAAGAAAAAAACATTCAAAGAATGTTCATAGATTTATGAAGTGGAGCCCATTTTCCCTTGGCTAGCTGTATAGTTAACAAGGAAGACTGAAAGCAGAAGAGGAGATTGGAGGAAAAACTAAAGAGACATAGTTAAATCAAGCTCCTGCTCTCATCCTCTTTTACCTCTTTATTAACTGAAGACAGCCTCGAGAAATCAGTTTTCATTACAATCTTGATGAACATAACCTATATTATTTTAGATATTTGCACTTGTATTTTAAATGAAAGATGGTATCACACACTTCTTAAAAGAGCTAGAAAGCAGTAACTTTAAATTATTTTTCATGACATACCATGAGCCAGAGGAAGATGACAGTTTAAAAACAAAACACTGTTTTTAGGAATCTATCAACAGCTATTTACAACTAAAGAAAAAACATACAGAAGCTGAAGCCTTCACCAATCTTAGTCTGCCACCATGGATAGACATTTTGCCTCACAGCATTACCAGTACACAGACCTACAGATCCTTTAAGCTGAATTACAGTCTTGATTATTATCTTAGTCAATGGCTGAGCTAACAGCATGGATACAAGAAGATTTGCCGTATCTTTCCCCAAAGATGGAAATTTGAAGGGAGCAGGAGAAATTGGCAAAGTGGAGGGAAACAACAGCATTTAAGAAAATTCTCCTTCCTCCAACACTCCCTGGCTTCCTATGTATTCAACACCATTGGAGATTTACAAGCAGCAAGCCCATATTTCGTGCCAATCCTAACATGCCTTTTGCTGGTAGCCAGTGTGACTTCAACATGTTCTTTATGAGATCATCTGTAAACCAACTAAATAGATATAGATAGACAGTACTGGTGTTCAATATATCTCATGGTTACCTAAATCTGGCACATGCATGTCATGGCTGGTCCACATACTTATTTCTGAATGGAGCTAATTGTTTAAATTTCATGAGCCACATGACAGCTCACCTCTTCAAGTGTTGTCATCATCACATGTAAAACCAGCTATTTCTCCTGTCAGTTTTCAATTTTTACAGCAGAATCAGAAAGAGGGTGATAGCCTGCCAATTTGGGTACCCCTTCCTTCCTGAGATCAGCTATTTTGTATCTAGTGACTGTTTAGTGTTATTTTTTTGCCTGTTGCTGTTCCTCCTTTTCAGAAATTGTTATTTTTTTCAATGATACCTACTCACATCTCTTTCTTATTGGTGGAAAGGGATTGGTTGAAACTAAGGGGAGGTAACTCATTTTAGAGAGTGCACCTCTAAATTATCTTAAATTAAGACACCCAGCAATGAAGGCTAATCTTAATCTGACTGACTGGGCCATTGCTTCAGTGTTCTCATCTCTGGAGGAACTCTACAGCAGGCAGTTCAAGACAGAATTCTCAAGCAAAGAAGCAGAATTCAATTGAGGCACATCCTTCACTTTTGTAGTCTGACTGGGACCAAGAAACAACCTTTTTGCTCATCTCCACTGACAAGTACCACTACAAAATATCTCCACATCTAGGATCCAAGGAGAAAGACTTTTACTACTACGCTACTCCTGCCAAGAAAAGGCTAAGAGCCTCTATATGACTTGCCTATATTCCTGCACATAGGAATTTTTCTGGTCACAATGAGTAAGTGGAAAAAATGATGCAGATTTTCTGAGGGGAAGCTTTTGAAGTTTCTGGAACTTCAGGCTTCTTTTTTAAGGTGCCTTTTGTAAGCCAAATTACAGCCACACTAATCCATCGTTGTCCACAAGAATGGGTAAATCACCATGTATCTTAGAGCTAGTAATGAAATAATTAAGCCTGCTTAATTATTGTGTGTATATATACATATATCAATATATAGAATGACATAATTTTAAAAAAAAGCAACCACATTCATAAATATACACACCAAGTTAGCCATCTAAAGAGGTATTTTTATTCCAAATGCA
>VZTB01013348.1:130847-163186 GCA_013397245.1 Thryothorus ludovicianus | reverse complement strand
TTTTTATTCCAAATGCATAAAAGATTGGTACAAAAATAGTGGCTGTTCTCTTGTCAAAGTGACCTTTACATTTTCTTTGAGGTGTTTCAACTTTCCTGCTGAAATTAGGATTAACTCTTGAATAAGCAGGAAGTAAATAAAACTAGGCTGGTTTTGCTTTATTTTGCTTCTAAGGAGTAGTGAACCAGAGCAGTAAGTGACTAAACTAGAATGGAAGACTCCTTTAAGAGTCTGCTAGCCAGAAAAACCAAGGTGTTTCATCTCTCCTGCATCTATGAGGCATATACATACACATATATGCACTGATTTTGTGTAATTTACTATAGCACAGTTTTAATACTGTGCAAGATTGGATATTTTTGTGAACATGGCAAAGGAAACTGAAAACAACACTGAACTACCCTTTGCTGTGATCCACTAAATTGCAGTCATGCTTTTGTGTTAATTCTGTAACAGAAAAGTAGCCCTGAGCTAATCAATTGCTTTTGGTTCCCATGGCTTGTTCCCTTTACCAAAAATGCTGCTAGTTCCTTTAGCTTAAATCTCTTCCCTGCTTAGCAGGCAAATTTGCATGGAAAAAGTCAGCATCCAAGAGTACCTCAATACAAAAAGCATCCAAGGATAATGTGGAGGTATCTGAACAATAATTTCCAAGGAACAGTATTAATGAAGTGAAGGTTAAACACAGCAAAAATAGTATTTTAAGGGGAAAAGATAGAGTAGCCTATCACCTAATGAAAGATCTAAAATTTTAGAGAGCACCTGGATTGTGCTCCTAATATAAATGATTCATGTTGCTGAAAAAGTACAACAAAGTCCAGCCTGAACTCTGCCTTTAGTCATTGTTCATACAGCCCAGAAATTCTGTGCTATTGGTACCAGGTAATTATGTCACAGCTAAAACACGTCCTTAAACAACTCAAAAATACCACATACACCTTTTTTCCCCAGAATGATACTAATTCTCATAGATAACATAAGAAACAAACCACTGTATGCAGGGTTATTTATTAATAGAGCCTCTGAATTTCCATGACATTCAGAGACACAAGACTTAAATATCAAACAATCAGATATAGAAAAAGAAACCATATGCAGGAGCAGAAAATCTTAATACCAACTAATGTGCGCACATGTATGCTCATATATAAAATTCTTTTCTCCATCTCTCTCCAGCTTTTGTACTTGAGATACATTGCACCATTTGAAATTATTTCTAAATCTGGATTTAAAGTGTCCTCACAATCATTTTCCAAATCTAATTTGTTCTCATCTCTGATGTCAAAAACAAAATAAAGCAAAAAGAGTCTGAAAAGAAGATGGAAAGTAATAACAGATTCACAGATTGTAGACCTGAGCATCCTGGTGGACACCAAGTCCAAATTGAAATCAGAAATGTGGCCTTGCAGCACAGGAGGCCAATGATATCCTGGGATGCATTAGACAGAGTATCGCCAGCAGGATGAGGGAAGTGATCCTTTTCCTCTCTACTCAGCACTAGTTATATCACATTTGGACAGGATTAAGGGACTGGATAGAATGCTCTGACAGGTAAGACTGTTTGGCTTGGAGAAGAGAAATTTCAGAGTGGGTCTTACTAATAAATTGGAATATATCTGAAGAGAGGGTGCAAAGAAGACAGTCAAGCAAATTTCAATGGTTCCCAGTGATGCAATGGACATAAACTGAAGCATAGGAGATTCCTTAAGGAGCAAATTCTTCACTGATGGACGGTGTCTGAGCACTGGCACAGGTTGCCCAGGGAGGCTGTAAAATCTCCATCCTTGGAGAAACTTGAGAGCCATCTGGACCTGATTCTGGGAAACCAGTCCTAGAGTGGTTAGGCCAGATGACTTCTGGACTTTCCTTTCAGCCTCAACCATTCCATGATTTTGTGATTATGTATAAGTACCACATACAAGCAGCCCAGACAGACTGTCAGGTCATTTTGGTCTTTATGGAAATGTGGGTTTTTACAGTCTTTTCCACCTTCCACATTTGAAAGTTAATAACTGCCATGATGCAACATTCTGCCACTTGTTTACTTGCTCAGAAGTTCCAAATTACTATAATTAATGAACTATCCCTCACAACAACAAGTGACATCTTTTTTGTGAGCCAGAGGGTCAAGGTTCTTCAGCTGTACCTTTTTATCAATTTCTGTAGCCTTGCACTGTACCCACTCTACAGCTTCATAAATATAATCTCCATGTCTTTTGTAGTCTAGTGTTCAACATGCCTTAGAAGCAACAATGAATTTATTTGAGTCTCCTGCATTTAGAGTGCTGATGTCTGGAGTACTGATTCTAAGTAAACTAGATACTGAAAGTCAAGTGTAGCCCATTTCTGTGCTTAAAATAGTATTACATCTTTGAGCTCCTGTACGAGAGAATCCATAGGGATATATTTGAAGAAAGACATCTTGGGTTGTCAGTAGTGAACTTTCAGGGCAGAAAAAATGTATTATTAGCTTGATTCAAGAGATATCCAAGCCCTTCCTTGCTGTTGTTAACTGTAATTGTGAGTTGTGTAAACTTTAGTTACTAGAGTGGTGACTAAAAGTCAAGTTCTTTGAGATGAGCAGTTCTTAGATTGGAAGATGCTGAATTTCTTAGATTTGAAGATGCTGATGGAGGCTGCAAAATATGTCTAAACATTCTCTTACTACACCAAAATCCTTTTAACATTATTGTAGAATAAGGGGGGAAAACTGACAGTGTTTGTTTTTTTTTTTAAATTAAAAAAAGTAGAACACCAAGCAGCGAATATTTTGACTAATTAATGTGGATTTCAGCTTTGGGCAAATGATTTCACTGAATTAAATGAATGACAAAACAGAAAGAAGAAAGGGATAAAAAGATTGATTATGTGGATGTCACTAAAAGGTGACACTGAGAGTACAACAAAGGAAGGGTAATCTTATCCTTTGTTATGGCCTGGAGTTTACACAATCATTAAGGATAGAATCAAAAGCTCACCAAAAAAAAATGCAGTTTGCTTTCACTGGCCTTGGATAAACACCCTATTCTCTTTGTGATATTTAAGAATCTCTTCTCGTTTGAGGTGAGGGCAATATGATAGTAACAAACAAGGTTGTTCAAGGTAACAGAAAAAGGAGGATTAGCATGCCAGCTTATCTCCACTCCTCACACAGATGGGGCCAGAGACATCAATCATTTCTGATAAGATGTTCATATCATATTGACACAGACACAAAGTGTATATCAATGAAAGAAAATCTTAACACGCTCCATCTTACTAAAGTGCTGCCTTGAAAATTTTCCCAATAACAATACCGCTACTTGGAAAAAAGGAAAATGGTTTATAATGCTACATAAGAACTATGGGTCATATTACAGATTAAAGAATTTCTGCAGCAGTATGGGAGGCACAAGCTCTACATAAATGTAAAGGTCAGCAAAGCAAAGGGGACTCTGAGCAGGAGATGATGCAGCATTCTTATGCATACTCATCAATGCCAAGAACAGGGGCCACAGTCCGAATTGAACAAGTGTAGGCAGCAGCCTTAACACCTTCCATTCCCTTTTTCATAATACACTACCCAGTGTTGCTGGTGTTTTCAAAATTCTCCTAAAAAAACCCAGGCAAGATCTCTAGGATGGTTAAGTGCTACATATATTAATATGGTCTTATGGCATCTACACTGGAAAGGTAGGAATTTCAGAGGACATGAGGATAACTTGACTTTTTGAACATAGCCATCTGGTAAATATTTTCTTTGGGCTTTTTGGCTTTTTTTCTTTTTTTTTATAGCAGCAGAATATTCTTATAGCAACAAATTAAGTTAACACAGTCTCAGTGAATAATGTACATTGTCTAGAAAACAGCTAAGCTCTTATTTTGTTCCCTACCACTTGTTAAACTGATTCTATTAAAAGCTAATATATGAGATCTTTCCAGGATCTGATAAAAAAAAAAATCAATATCTTTTTGATTAAATGATTGGTGTTCTTAGAGCTCCAGTGTAAATGGCCCCCTTGGCTATACCAAGGTCATCACTGCTACAAAAAATGCTGTATTGGGTAACTGGTATTAGTACGTGTGAACAGAAAGCACAGACTGTCATCAGATGCCCTTTATTTCTCTGAAAATCTGCCACTGCAAAACTCCTAACTGTGTAACCCCTTTAAGTAAATATCATTGGCATTTTAAGTATGATCTTACTGCTGAAAGAACCATTGGCTTTATAAGTGTGATCTTACTGCTGAAAGAACAGTTTGTTCCATTAACTTCTGTTCGGGTAAGAGAAAAAGATACTCCCAAAGCCAACAATCATCACTACGCTCCCAGTCTTCAGAACTCTGAATGCTGGGACTATATATTCACATTCATACTCCAAGGAGTAGAAAAAATTCTAAAACTTCACAAATGACCACACACTACAACTGATTTATAAAGCTGCTAATATTGATCATCAGAACACAGGATCCTTGCAGTGTGCTGAAATGTTGCAAACACGCATTTCCAGTTTTCTTTTGGAGCTGGAACAATGGCCTCTTACCTGAAGTTATTTTATATTTCTCACATTAAATCAATTGCACTCAGAGTTCTATAATACCTTTGAACTCTGAAATTGTTTTTGCAATGTGGTTTTAGTAGAAACAATTAAGTCCCAAAGCACAGCTGAGTTACTCCGTTTTACAGAACTTTCCCTCATTCAACTCATGATCCTGTAATATCCATTTTACATACACTATTTTATGATCTGCATTATCAAGTTAAATTGAATTAGGTGCTTTTGAAGACAATCTTCCAATCATTTCCATATTTTGATTCACAAGCCAGAGCAGTCTAGTTATGAATCCAAACTACAACATATGCTGCTGCCACTCAGTCCACATAACCCCAGATTTAGTCCATAGTAAAATCCTTAAAACATTTACACATTAACATTGGGTCTAGCATGAACTTCTGCTCTACAAATCCACTCTTACTGGCTGGCACTACTTGTATAAGTAAACAGCAGTCTTAGACTTTCAAACTGTTGATTTGCTTACAACAAAATTAGATTATATAAAATCCAATCTTCGAGGCTCTATACCAAATTGGTAAATCCTTCTGATTTTGCTTTTCTCAAACATTTGTGAAACATGTCAGATTCCAGATAAGATTTTATAAAAGCATTCTTTAACAACACAAAGTACCGGTACAGACACAGATAGAGTATGTTTCATATACTTTAGGAATAATCCTAAGCAGACAGTAAAAGCTCCACAGTGGCCAGAAAAATAGGACTGAACTGAAAGACAAATCTCAAGAGATGTGACCATGGACCTCTTTAATTTTTCAACTACAGTAACAGCATTTCTCTACAACTGCATAAAATGCTAAAACACTTTCTTTAGGATTCTATACTAGTGAAATTAGTTCTAAAATTTAAGTGTCATCATTATAGTTTTTTACTTTCTTAAAGAACCAAAAATACTCAAGGAATACACAAACTGGGCTTGTGACCTTTACAGAACTAAAAGAGGAACAGATATATAAGGTTAGAAGACATAACAGTGCATAAACCAAAGAATTTTATTGGGACAAGCCATATGGCTGTACCAAGTTAAAGCAATGCCATTCACAACTTGCTCTACCCCACTCGGGGGCTATTACTGTTCTAGGGAAAGAAACTGCAAGAAGGAAGGGGAGACAAATGGAACACGATAGAAAAACACACCAGGGAAAACTCTAGGAAGCATCAGGGACTGAATTCAGCTGTTTATTGTTAATTTAAGTGATAGCAAAAATTATTCCTAGCAGCTAGTTTAGCTAGAAAATATGTATCTATACATATGCATACATTCAAGTGAAATTAGCATGCACCAATTAAGTAGGAAATTAATGACTTGCAACTGTAGTTTTAATAAGCAGAAGCATGCCGACTCAGATTCAATTACTTGACTTAAATATCAACAGTTTTCTTGCTTCTATACAAGTAGAATATTCATGTTCAAAAAAAGCCTTTCAGAGTGGGAAGACACACATTAGACAATTATTTTGATACAGAAACAGTCTGCAAAATAATATATATTATTATTGTTTATTAAAAACAACAAAAAAGTCATAGATAAATATGTATTTTATTATTATCCCTAACTTAATACAACAGGACTGCAATTACTGTGGATGCTAATATATTTAGAAATAGTTATTTTTAGCAGTAATTTCCAGCAACAAAAGAAAAGTCTGGAGAAAAGTAAAATTTCATCATGTCCAAAACAAATGGAAAGTGATCCCAAGAGAGTATTAACCTCTAGCTTAGTGAAGTTGATAGAAAACCATTCCTATTGCCCAAAGTGGGTGCTGACCTCACTAAGTTAGGTGTAAGCAAGACATAATAGCCCCTACCAATTCAGAGAAATCTTTAGCTAGGAAGTCTGAAAATAAAAAAACCTCAAAGCATCACTGATTTTTTTCTGTCACTATCTGATACTAGATTTCTGCTCTGGGAAAGTTACTAATGCATTTCAAAACCAGTTTTCCACACCTCATGAAAAACCTATTATCTAATTCTCAGTACATGCTGGAAAAATTATGAGCATTTATACATGCTGTCAAAGATAAAAAATTATTTAATTGAGAATAGTCTAGATATAAATATACCTTATTTTTCTTTTATTCATAGAATCATAAAATGGTTTGGGTTGCAACACACCTTAAAGATCATACAACAATAACCTATTCAAAACATTAAAGGAATACTAAGATATATTATCAAAACCAGAATAACTGTTAAATGACTGTATGGCTTTAATTTCCATCTCTTTACTTATTTTAAAAGGTGCTATCCTAAAAATGTACTGGTAGATCCCACAATGAGAGTATCAACGTTTATGTTTAATTAGGAGAATATTCCTTAAATGTATACATAGCCTACCACAACATATCTGTTCTATTTAAACTAAAAATAATACAATACATAGTGAATAACAGTAAATTTGTACATATATACATTTATCACTTATTTTTTATCCAACTACCCTAAATCCTTTGCAAATATTTAAGAGCAAATTCAAAGTGCTTTTCCCTATATATTCCACTCTTAAGAGCTGATGTCAAAAACTCAGATAACTAATACTGAGAATTTATATTTTTTATTTCAATATCAACTCGTTCTGAACTTGAAGCCTCAAACTTTACTGAGATCTAAAGTGGTGAAACAGAAAACAAAAAAGAAATAGGAAATATTCAGATCAAAATTATTTCAGGGTAGGCTGAGCAGCTCTTTAATCAATACTATCTATGGGTCCAAAGGAGCCATCCAAAATGCCCTAAAGAAGATGGAGACATTTCATCAGCTGAATTACTTTCTAGGTTCTGCTGACTATAATTAGCAACTAGTTACTGGAGATGCAATTCACACAAATATCTTTAGTTTAGATGTCTTTGGAACTGGATTCCAATCCTGAAGTCCATCAATTCATCATGAAACCTTCTGAAATCAGACAAAAAGGCCTGTGTCTTAATCTTGGCATTTTACTCGTGACTGCAGAAAGATACATGCATCTATTCCACAGATTCCAGAGGTGCTGACATGTCTGCTCCTCCTCCTGCCATCCACCTGAAGACATACTTGTACTTTATATCGGGACTAATTCATGTCCAATGAGGCACAACTACTCAGAGAAAGAAAAGATGATGAAGAGGAGCAAATGCTGAATTAAAATATAAAGCGCTTCAGGGATTTTCTAAAATTTCTTTTTCAAATAAAGAGGAACAAGAGTGCAGTGTAGGTAAAGAATAGATTTATATTAGTAGGTGTGGTTTTAAGAGGAAAAAGTCCCATGTCCAATTTTTCACTCTGCATTTGAATATTGAAACTTACACTTCCAATCTGCAAAAGAATCTGAACTGTCTCTTAAGCCACAGTAATTTGTATAAAGATATTTTTTAAACTATAAGAGGAATTAAAATTACTACTGATATCCTTTTACTCATCTGCTTGTCTTTACAAACAGTACCTACACACTGCACCATGTTAGAATCTGCTTCTACTGGAATACTTACAAAATGTAGTTCCTGTGGCCTGGGTCACAAGAATTAGGTTTGAGAAAAAGTTTGTGCTGACATTTGGGCTCATAGTTTTCAATTTGATATCTAATTGTTTTCTAATTTATACATCTATATTCTTTTCATCTGTTCTTAGCATGTAATGATACCATATTTCCTTATTAGACACTGAATTCTGCTCACACTAAGCCAAATACCTCTCAGAAACCTTTCTCCTCATACCTTGGTTTGTCTCAGTTGCTAGAAGATGTTTTCTTTCAGAGACAATCTATTACTATACAATAGTTATAGAAAAGTTCTACTGTCTTTCACTGTTCAATGGATATTTTCTAAATCTGGTAATTTCTTAATATTGCACAAGAAAACTGTAGATCATAAAATGGGCTAAGGACAATCCTACTCTTGCGCTATAATACAAAGCTCAGCTATCAAACCATGCATTCCCTATGTTATGAAGTACCTTCTTTTTACCTTTTTTTCCAAAGCATGGACTTTTCCACAGGATTTTGTTTTTACAATAGTCTGGACTGGAAATACTATTCCTTTTTGGAGAGACTTTCCCCACCTCAGTATCTACAACTGCGATACCTAAATAAATATTGCTGTTCAAACATTTTAATATATGATACTGATAACATAAAACAAACAAAAAAAAGCTGTGGAAAAAGATATCCAATCATTTAAAAAAGGAATCGGACAATGTTGCTTCTAGTCCTCCAGCAATCTTTTAAAGCTGCTATTTTAATTGTATGTACCTGAGGTCAGAAAAAAATAAAATAGATTTATTAGAGATAAATATATTGATATAGAGAGATCTTATAATTGCAGGTCCACCTGAGAAGAAGTTAAGTTAGTTTTAAGAAATTCTATTGTTAAATATGAATTCTTTACTCTCTCCAACGGTACTCTTTAAGACGTGACAGAGCTGACTTGCTTTATGTCGATTTATATGAGGTAGACAATGAACTCTATTATGTATTCAAAGAGTCTCATTAAAACAAACAGGATTACCCACCTGAGGAAAGCTTGGTACACATAGAGTGCTTGGAAAATTCAACATATACAGCAGTAAAGTCCAAAGAAATAAAGCCCAAAAATTCTAATAACATAAGCAATGGTTTGAAGAAATATATTTTAAGTCATTTATATTCATATACTTCTATATTTTCTTGTGATAGTAACAAGTTTCATCTGTTCTTTTTAATATATTTTTCTACTAGACCACAAAAGGATGACTTAGGAAACCAATGGAAAAATAACACAACCAGGTTGTGACAGATCCTAAGGTGTTCCCACACACAGCTTTTGACCAACTCTTTTGCTAGAAATGAGCAGAAGAGTCTGCATATCCAAGCTCCTCAACTCCACTCTTGCCCATAGGCTTCTGCATCATTGCAGGGTGTGAATTACAGGGGCTGGGGACACTGTCTCCTCTCAGGCATCAACATTATTCTGAGGAAGATTGTTCATTTCAAGCACGCATCAGCAAGGGGCTAAAGCTCTCTGAAATATCCCACCTATTTGTACTGAATAAAAATAAACATATTGTACCATATTGTTGTGCACCACAACCAACCAGCTTTGGTTTAACTCTGTAATAAACTGCTTAAGTCACTTTCATGTCTAGTCCAGACAGACCATACAAGTATCCATCTTGGACATCTCTGCATTCCACAGTTCATTCTGTGATACCTTGTATTTAATTTGTTCTTGCGAAAACTCTCTTAGGTTCAGCTTTTCCAGTATGTTGAGAGGTTTCTGTTTGTTTCTTGGGAGGGTTTTTGTTGTGTTTTTCAGGGTGTTTTTGTTACAGGATGGTATGTTTGTTTGATTTGCAGATGGTGCAAACTACCTTCACAAAGCTTATACTGTCATTCCCCCCATGCACTAGAAGGCAGTTTGAATTTGTAACAACACATTTCTCCAAGATTTGCCAGTAATGGGATGAGGAAGCTCACAGCAGCTGGAAACAGACACCGGAGTCAAGAATCAATAACTAAAGGTCAGATCACAGCAAGCATGTGAGAAACAGCTCTAGAATTTGTGCTTTCATGTAACATGAAATCCAATCCATTTGCTTTCACACCATCACCACTACCTTAACCTTGTTTTCAGCAATCCATATCACCCCAAATTGTTTTCTGTCAAAGTCTGCAGCTCTCTCGTAAATCTATCACCTGCTGTGGCATTCATTGGAGTGAACACAAACAACATGTCCTGATGCACATGTAATTCTCAGAAACGACAGGAAACTGTGTTCTGGTGACTACTGTCTGAAGTGCAGGCCAGAATGAAATGTCACTGTTTAACAGCTAACACTAACACTAGCTGTGTATACATGATCTCACTAATCATAAAAATTAATGTACCAAGTATATCCTTCCTTCAAAGCACTGGTTACTTATTTTGCCTGCACTGCAAAGCACAACATAATTTGGTCAAATTCAGCTCAACTTCCACATAGTTCCCCAAACTCCTATTACTATATTTAAGAAAACAACTGTGGAAAGGACTCAAACTAGAGAAGTTCGTGGAAAACTGTCTCCTGTGGGAGGATCCCCAGGTTGGAGCAGAGGAGGAGTGTGAGGAGTCCTCCCCTGGAGGAGGAGGGAGTGGCAGAGACAATGTGTGACCAACTGACCACAGCTCCTATTTCCTGTCCCCTGTATTGCCGGGGTAGATGAAGGAGAGAAAATCAGGAATTAAGTTGAGCACAGGAAGAAGAGAAAGTAGAAAGGAAGAGGTTTTATGTTTAGGGTTTATTTCTCGTTGTCCTACTACGGTATTATTGGTAATAACTTCATTTCCCCATATCAAGTCTGTTTTATCTGTGACGTCAACTGGTGAGTGATCTCTCCCTGTTCTTATCTTGACCCGTGAACCTTTGGTTCTATTTTCTGTCCCCTGTCCAGATGAGGAGGGGAGTGACAGGGTGGCTGTGGCTGGCTGGAGGCCAGGATCAACCCACCACACCCATCACCACCACACAGCCGTTTAATGGCTCAGACTTCCTGACGAGTTCCTCAAACGAAACTTACTGAGCTTCTGAAGTAACTGCACTCTCCTCCTGTGCTCACATTTATTAAATGCATAGTGGTTTCACTACTAATCACTCCCTTGTTTTCTCTCTCAGCCAGAATTCTAAAAATAGAAATAGTTACATAATATTTTAAAAATCAAAGGTTATTAAGTCTCTCATGGAATTTAAGCTCTAGGATAGATTGATTTTGACAGTTTCACTGAAGAACCAGCACCTTCTCAAAGAAGTAAAGGCTTTTAAAAAAAGTAAAGGCTTTTTATAAAAAAATATGCTTAGGTCATTACAAAGGGCAGCCCTCCAATCTCATGCCCTGAGGAGAATTCATCTTATAAGTATTACAGAGAAAGCAAAAGTTCAAAGTTTTGAATGTACACTGATTAGGAGAGATGAAAGTAGGGATACTGAAAAATGACCATTCTGTATGCATACATGTATATATAATCCTATATAAAACAGCTAGAAGATGAAATAAATAAACAAGACAGATGTATAAGTTTCGGTTAACCTTAAATGATACTACAAACCATTAGACATAACAACTGAATTTCAGAAGGAAGAAAAATATTAAACAAAACCACCTTGGTCTTTGTTTCTAAATGTGAAATTTGTTACTTGGATCAAAAGATACAGTATTTATCGTAGAATTTATGTAAAATCATTATTTAAATAAAAATCATATGGCACCTGATGGGTCGATTTTCTTTACTATCAAACAGTGAAAAGATTACTTCCAGTTCCTCTCCCAGATTGGAGCACATTAAACTCTTCATCTGAACAAAAAGATGGTGGCTGCTAGCGGGTACAGGGGTGTCTTTTTTCCGATGGCGATGTTCCATCTAAAAATACCACAAAAAACGTGACCAGTTTGAGTCAATTATTAAATTCTCAAAACAAAAAGAGGTAAAATATGTAATGCAGAAATACTTTCTTAATCCAGATAATTATCTTTTTAAATTTAATATTAACTTGTATTTTTTCCTTTCTATTTTTTTTCTTTTGCATCTGAGAATGAAAACACAGGGAATTTATTTTCCCAGTGTTACACTTCATCATAGTTATCTCTAGGAGAAAACCAGTAATCTCTAGAAGTTTATCTTTTTCTACACTGAAAGTGTGGAGCCACTTTAAAAACAGTACTTCTTAGCTGTTTTAAACAGGTAATGATCTGATAGTCCAGTATTCAAACACACAAAAAATGCTTTTGCAGGAGACTAAATACCAGTATTTTAAACTGGGGAAAAGTAAACATATTCACATTTTATGATCTCAGGCAAACTGCTTTATAGAAGCTAATAAATTGTCTTGATTTGACTTCACAGTTTATATCTTCTACATTTTAGTCACCCATTAAGAGAAAGACAATATTAAATTGTACTATCCCTTTCTTACATTGTAACAAATAACAGCAATCTTTCTCAGCTACATAGCCTTCATACTGAGATTATCTTTTTCCCCCTTTTTATTTTCCAAAGTACACTCCATGAGTGCCATTACTAGTTTTCTGGGTTATTTTTGCTCTGTATGTTTCTTATGATTAACAGTTCCTCACTGTATCTCATCTAGTGTTTCAACAGGATTCCATAATATTACATATGACATAAAACTACTCAAAGTACAAAAAATTTACTATTAGACTTGACATTGCAAATTAACAATACAAATAAAATACAAGTTTAAAATTATTTCAAAAAATCATAACTATTTCAGACCCACAAAAAACTGTAGTAACGATTTTTTGGGAGGCTTGTATTTAAATACAAAATTTATCATAAATAAAATTCAGTTTTAATACAAGCTTAGTCTTAAGCACATAAGGCTCAGAACTGTCTATCTGTAACAGCTGCAGTACTTAAATAAGAGCCAAAGCCCAAATAAATGAATTGGCAAGTTTTCTTAGACCTCGCTGGAGATTTAATCAGAATAAGAAATATCAAGTGCTGGTTATAGTAAATCAAGATGGGCTTTTACACCCAAAGGAAAGCTTTCTTATGCAATTTAACTGCTATTTACATTAATATATTAGAAAGTACCAAGAGCCCAGTATGATTAATTGTGACAATATTATACCATTATTATATTTCCACAAAGCTTATCCAGACAGGCTCATGAGCCAGGTAAAGCTCCAATGATAAAAAATTTCATAAGCTCTTTATTGATGATTAAATTCATATTAACAGTCATAATATTAACAGTACATCAGAAGCCAAAACTTTTAACAAATAACATTTAAGCATGTGTGGACACACAAACTTGGTATCAAAGAATCTCATACAGATGTAGAGATGACATAGCTGTTCCAAAAAATTCTTTCCTTATGGTAAAACTCTACATTATGAAATACCAATTTATTGGATCAAAAAAGGTACTTTTGGTTAAATAGAAAAGAGTGGCCATCAAACTGTCAGTATGCAATTTGAAAGCAAAAATACCAAATATTACATTCACATACCAGCCTGTAGAGCTCTGTAATGCTGATCTCTTCAGGATCCACCATAGCATATTCTTTTCTTGGAACTAAGTCAAGTCCCAGTTGTCTGTATGAGAAATTGAATAACAGTAAGCAGTTTCTACTTGCAAAAGAAACAAATTAACTCCGCATGTGTTTGTTGTTTATTCCAATAAACAATCCACGTGTTAATTGGTACTCTACAATTAGTTGACTTTGGTTTTGTTTTCATGTATTTTGGCTGTATCCACCATTCACATTTGACTCATTCCCTTTCTCCACTTTACTACAGCAAAAGAATGTTTTCCCACAATTTTTAAATCCATTGCACATTGAAGACAATGTGCAATGGACACTGTCCTTTGTACTATTGGGAACATTTCAGTGTGAATGCACTAGTACTGTCAATTTGAATAACAACCATGGAACGGAAGATAAAAAGAAAATCCATCAAATGCCAAAACATCAGCTTATTTTCAGTTTGAACTGGATGGTACCAAAGATGCTTGCCTGTATCCCCTGAATAAAATAAGGAAATGAGCTTGAATCAACAGGAACACCATGTTTTTTCCAGCACAGCAGCACGCAATAATCTTTAAGAACACATAAGGACACGAAGGCAGTCATGCTGAATTTAGGAAAATTCCAAAGATTAGAAAGTTTTTCAAAAATATGTTTTAAAGAGGAGGAACAGTCCATGTCAAAGACCTTCGCAATTAATTCTTTTCAGTTACTGCAAAATTCTAAGCTGACAGGTAATCATGTACATTTAGTCACAACTCTTTCACTCTGTTAGGTATTTATGCTTTCAGACAGCTGTAGAAACCCTGGAAATTCAGTGAATTCTACTATAGAATATTGCTTCCTTTAGTTAGCATTTAGCTATATAAATATATAAGTGACGAAGAGTCTTTGGAAACAGCACCTAAATGCCAGAGGGTGTTTTAACCATTTTCTTGCTTAAAAGGTAAGATAATAAAATTTGTGTTAACTCATTTCAGTTATTCAGATTAAAGAAAGATGCAGAGCACAGGAGCTGGATGCATGTTAGAGATTTAGAGATGCCCACATAGGAACTAAATTGTGTGACCAAATTAAAAAAGAAGCAATGTCAACCAACATAGTTTCAGTTAAAACACAAAGCTATGCTAAATGCATCTCCCAGGCATCATGTGTATTAAAAAGATGTAAAATGCTGCTTCGGATATTCCAATGCAATTCTCTTATAGATAGCATTACTGCTACATAAATTAAACTGATATAAAAAAGCAGAATGAAACAGTAAGCCCCTTTTCACTGTTAAAACATAGTGGACATAAAAATAACGAAGGAGAAAGTCCATTAAAAAAAAAGTAACACTTCTTAGAAACTTGTTCTTTATTTCAGCATTGTACAATCAGCCTAAAGAGCTAGCTTTACAATTCTATCACATTTCATTCGTTTCTCTTCACTCACTCGTTGCCCCAGTCCAGACGAGCAGTGATGTGTCTCTTGACATCCTTCATTCGGTCGTGGGTGAGGTGGCCAACCAGCACCTGCCTCCGCAGGTCCAGGATTTCATTCATTATGTGCCACAGCCGGTGAAAGAGATCGCCCTCGTTCCTCTGAGAGACAAAAACATGATTGCTTCTGCATCACCTGACTAACCTGACAATCCTAATAAATATATACATGATGAGAAAATTAGGAAAACCCCTTTTTTGCCTGACTTAGTCTTTTATTCCCCATCACACTGTGACCATTTTACCTGCATGTGAGTGTGTGCATATAAAATAATTTCAGACCTTGGCTCTGCAACACATCCATTCCAATATTCCAGTCCAACTCCTTGTGTCTCCCACATCAACCCAATCTAATGTATGTGACAGGTATGACAAAACTTCAACAAAAAAATGTTCACATGTTTCATGACACAGCATTGTTTTATTCCAAAAGCATGTTCATTCTGTGCTGCTGTCTCACCCAAATGGAATAAAACATCTCTATTTCAAGACTATTTGAACTCATAAGGGTTAGAAAAAGCAACAGCTCTGAGCATTCAAACTCTGAACCTCAGTCCTAATTTCTTTTAACTTTCCCTTGCATTGATATGACTCTACACACTGCCACCTAATCATAAATAAATAGTATCACGTAGACAGAATCTTGTCCAGACAGTTCTTCTTTATTTAACTGTGAAGTAGAAGAAATTATGTGAATATGACTGCTTTGAAACCACATCCTCCTACTCTAATTATATACCAGCTGAGGGCATAACAATTTCCCATAAATGAACCTCTGTTCTGGAAGAATCTATTAACTCTTCCTTCACTAATTCTAAGGAGTTTTACATAGTTTTTTGAGAACTTTTAGCTTGAGAAAATTACTACAATCTTCTTCTAAGTGATTTCTCACACAAAGTTGAGAAAACACTCCTGTTAAGATTTGTTGTTAATTCTTGCCAAAAATCCTAAGATTATTTCCATTTTCCTTCTTCCAATGAATAAAACACATAAAAATAAAGTTCACAAACTTCTGCTGCATAAGTTAGAAGTACCATTACTTTCCCTCAACAACTTCTATATTCCAAGCACTCTGAAAAATTGCAATTTGATGAATCTGCTCTTTTTACTTCACACTCATTCACTTCACAAGCTCACTAAAAGGGCATTAATTTATTTTTTGTCTTTGCTTTCTGTCTGGAAAGGAAGAAAATCAAGGTAATTTTGAACACGCAATAACAACAGCAGAGAAGAAAAATGTTGCCAAAAAGAGAAACAACTGCCATAAAAAGAGGGAAATATGGACATAAGAAAACCAAGGGTAAAAAGTTCATAGAAAGAGCCCCTGAATTAGAAACAAGAGACAAAACGGACTTTGTAGGGACATTATAGAGAGCTATACAGACAGTATGTTTTCACAATTTTCCATCAGACACTAGTATATAGAGCTTTCATTTCTGCAGTCAAAAAAAATAAAATTGAATAAATAGTAATTCAGGTGCATCTTTGGTCCTGGTATTTGACAAGCTCTACTTAAGTCTGTTATTATTTGTGAATACAAGAGACATGCTAATAACGCTATGAAGCTCAAAGTAAAATTTTAAGGTATTAGTAAAATAATTAAAAAGCAAACAATGTTTTGGGTTTTTTTCTGAAATATATACTTCAACTAAAGTAGAGAGCATCTAAACAACAGTGCACCTTTTGAGATAACATTAAATCAAAGCAATATTATTCAGGGTACTTGCCACATAGAGTTGTTTCCACATTGTTCCCCAGTCTCTTAGAGTTGATGTCATTTCTGTAATAACAGAATCTTCTGTTGGAATAACCATTTCAAATTGTCTGTAACATGCAGAAGAACACATGATATTGCACAAGCATTACTAATCTCATTGCAGTTACTAATGTTTAGACTTCCTACTGCCAACAATCATGTCTGTGAACATACATGAGTGCTCCTTCAGACCATGACACTTTTTATTTGTATATTTATTGAATCCCCATGGAAAAACTTTGGGTGAAAATGGTTTAATCCCCAAAGTCTCAGCCCTAGAGAAGTCAAGGTGAGGTTTTTTTACTATGGATAAGCATATAAAAAATTACTTTCACAGCAGAATAAATCCCAGTTTCCAAAGGGACCTTGACACTTCAGCTTTCATGCCTGGATTACTTTTTCCATGATATCTTGTCTCTCTTATCAAATTAACATAACCATGTGACAGCTCTTGGCCATGATAGGCAGCAGAGAGCATGGCCTGAATGGGAAACAAACTAATAAAGAAAATGGATGCAACAAAGATTGGACTCCATGCAAGCACTGTCATGGTGTCAACCAACAAAAATTAATCTGCCTTTAACAGTCTAACAGTAATGTGGGGACATTTTCACCTGTGAGAATGAAACCTATTTTAATATTGTTACAGTCTTCACCATTATTTCTGCCCACTATGAATAATGGATCTTCAATGCACTCATTCATGCTCCCAAAACAAAGGTCACTTGATGTTCAGGCATCCATCATTTATGAGAAATGTCCTTACCTAAACAGTTCTCAAACTGTTCTGTATCAGTTCTCTACCAATACATCCAAATAAAGGATAAAATATGAACAGTTACAAATTAAGTAAAACTGTGAAAAAAACCTGTTGAGCTAAGATCACTGATGATTTTTTTAAAGTTCTAAATTTTTAAAAGTGATACCATCAAGGTAAGTTTTGAACATTAAAAAAAAAAATATCAGTGTTTATTTAAGTCAGAGAACTTGAATTCCAAAACAAAACTTTAAAACTAATTTAAACCAATTACTCTAGTTTTCAACAACTCTTCTAAATGTGAAAAGACATCAGCTTGTTATCAAAAATAAATAATGGCTCTCCATCACCTGAAGAAGTAAAGGAAAAGGTTTCTCTATTCATTTACAGGTTTAGCAAAATCTTTTGCCATTAAACTGATATGTTATTTTACCTTTTCTTTGTAAAATGACAACTGTCTACCATAGTAGAGCTGCTGTTCTCAAAGAAAGCAGCTAATCTTAAACAGCAGGTTAAAAGACAGCTTACATAAAGAATAATTTCTTCAGATTAAGACAATGCAATTTTCAAGTCAAACTTCACATAGTTGTTTCCCCTTTCTCTAGACAATACAGAATGATATTCCCCATTGTATTCAGTGTCTTTTCTGAATACAGCATTCCAATTTTATGACTATGCAGGAGTATCAGGTTAGCTAAAGACAACCATTTCATGTCCTCTGGCAGTAAGCTGAAGATATCATAACTTAAGTATTTACTTTATAAGCAAAAGATTTTTGGTAGAAGCAACTGACCATGTTTAAATATTGGAATTCAGCATAATTCACACATACCCTTTGTTCTTAACACATGCATTCTTCAAGTGAATGTAGTTAGATGGAAATATGCCCTGAAAAATAAAAAAGTTTATGTTAAAAAAGTTTCCTTACAATAGTTTGGCATTCAATTTAGTAACATTCAATACGCAAATGCATGCTGAATTCAAAGTCCTCTAAATATTTAACAAAAAACACATACAAGGAAAGAATGCAATAAATACTCTGTATACTCTAAAAGAAACTAAAATGCCATATTCAGTAGAGTTTAAATTCTTCAACACTTCAGAAAATTAGAAGATAAACACATGTAGAACATACAGAAGATTGTTTGAGAGCTCTCTTATGGCAGATGGTTCTACTCATTATTTCCACCTTGATAAACAGACCAGCTGTAGGGGATAATATCAATCACATCTTAAAAATAAAGATTTTCAGATAAGGATTTTTAAAATTAAGCATAATAAATGAAGTTAACAATATTCAATAAAAATAAAGTTAAACAAATAAATAAAATCAAAACAGAGTCCAATTTGGTGGCTACTCTGCCTGCAGTGCACAGGAAGTTGTAGATGCCTACCAAAGAGCCTGTGTGTGCCAGGAACTGCCCTTTTCCAGTTGTTTACGGGCTCCCCACCATTCTCTTGAAAAGGCAGCATTGCTGCAAGAGTCCCATTGCTCTACAGCACACTGACCTTCACAAATCAGAGTGAGCAACACGAAGGAAGTCAGCTCCAAGCCTCTGGCTGGGAAGATAATACACTACAGCTCATGCTGAGAGTGAGAGAAAATACATATATGGTCTCTTCATAATAAGCACAGCTGCATACAGCTTTCCTTTGTGATGATGGTGTCCCATTTTCTTTTCACACAGCCATTAGACCTTCGCCAAAACCAAATCCACTCTGTAGAGGCAACTACCCTTTTAAATGCTCCTGCTCCTCTGTAATGCAAAGTCGTTCAGGGGAGCTCAGTACCTCCCCAAGGACAGTAGGACATACAGCCTTGCAGGTGTAACAACCTGTCAGGGAACAGGATGGCTGCATATGCACCCTTCCTGCAGACCAGCTGCCACAGATAACTTCTTCCAGTGTCAAGGCTGGCAGAATAACAAGGGATGAATCTTGACAATAGCATGAGAAGCTACAAGGTGCTCTTGTGATTTTACTTTTGGAGAGACTCCCTTCAAAAATCGAATTCAGAAAACTGTTTAAATTCACACTAGGAAAACAGAGAGTATATATCTCATCTCTTCACACATCAAGTCATGTTTAGAAAACCTATTCAAAACTTCTATCACACATTTGACAGACCACAAAGCAAGACTGACAGTAAGCATGTGGTGAGAATTGCAACAAAAGACACAGAAGCTGCAATAACAAACCACAACTGCTCATGTCTTATAAATCAAACAGTAATATACATCAATGAGGTCAAAGTAGTAAACATCAAATTAGACTCTGTGGCTAAATTTATTGTTTGTATCAACCTTCCGTATAAAGAAAGGAAATTTACATGATTAGAGACCATAGGTCTTGGCACAAAAGGCCAATGAATTGATAGGAGTCCCCAGAAACTTTTCAAAATTATTGTGTATGTGCCTTTTTTTGCAGCTGAAGAATCTTGGAAATGAGGACAGAAAAAAAAGAACAAGGCTTGAAATGCAGGTTAAAGGATCAACAGATAATTCAAGATCTTTGTTTCCCATAAAAAACAAACTTTGTACAATCCCAGAGGCAAGACAACAGGAGAGGTTAATAAAATAGAAAGACAAGACAACAACAACACGAACAGACACTGAAACATAAATTTCAGTAACTTTTCATGTCTGAATGCAGAAGAAATAAATCATTGAAGTCTGGTTTAGAATACTATGATAACTATGGAAATCAAAGACTACACATCAAAGAAAACCAAAATGAACCCTATCTCTTACATGGTAATATATATCTTTTATTCAATTGATACTCTGCACGTGGCTCCTATAAACTAGCTGTCTCCACTGGCTGCTCTAAATTAGTTCATAGCATCAAGAAAAACAGGCACAGTTTAACCAACTTTTTCAACAGTGTTTACAATTGGTATCCTCAGTAGTCTTTTCCCTGCAACTTAGCTTCCTCTGAGTGGAAAAATCTAAAATTCGAAAATGAAAGAAAATTCACCACAGCCCCGGATTTGTAAAGTGTATTATCCTAATACATAGAAGCATTTCAGAAGGGTAATCCATGTCCAAATCTAATTAAAGTAGTACCAATAATATACTTAACACTAAGCTCTGGTTTTCTTTGAAGAGTAAATATCATACACTTGCAAGAAGACTATTAACATTTTTTAAGTAAATATACATTTTTGCCCAAGAATGCAAAACTGCAATTGACCTTTACCTTAACACTGGGGTTTTTTAAGGCAAATCCTCTGTACCATCCTGTGAAGAAAGCACATTTTGCTTTTTAAAGTGTGCAAATCATTTACATATGTAAAACAGATTTCATCTTTCCCTTTGGGCAGATATGACAATTCCACAGTGCTGTCAGACTATACTAATTTAAAGGATTTTCCATACAGTGAAAGATACTTCAGTAAAAGAAGCTCATATTCAGATGACTTCATTCACACAATTTCAGGACTTACTCTTTAAACCCATATCCCTAAATGTTTCTAACAATGTAACCTCAGTAAATTCTTCATTGACACCACATCAGTCAAAACAGAAATATTTTCTTAGTAACTCAAAACACTTACAAATCATTTCTGGACTTCTGGTTCCACACCTATCAATTACAATGCTATACAAAATTCATAATATACCTGACTCAACAGAACAGATCCTATGCCTTTTAAAATAACATTTTTTACAAGGTTAACCATATACAATTCGGATATGATATTTAAAAAAAAACAACTTCTATATTATCCCAAATGGTAAAAAAACTATTAAAAATGATAAAAAATTAATGTGCTGATTTTTATGTGTTAAGAAGACAAATGATGAATAGAAAACGCAAATTTATTTCCTGACACTAGCAACAGACATTTGATAAAATTATATTTGCATTCTCTAACACAAAACAGAGGTAGAAGAGAACGTTTACACTGCTTTAAAGTTTAAAGTTGTGACTTTGAATTAATTTGAAAATGTCTTGATGAAAGCCAGGTTTCCCTCAGAAATACCAAGATAACAGAAGAATCATGAGAGATATTCTTTCTATTATAACTCTTATCCTCTGTAAATGTTTATTAAACAGAGAGATTAAATAAAAATTAATGTACTGCAAATTAATTGTTATAGAGATTAGAGCTCACTGCAACTGTGAAAAAAATTAAGAGACCAAAACGTATTATATTACTGACTTCAGAAATGTGTTACTTTAAGAAAATAAATGAATATTAATGGGGTTCAAACCATCAATACACAAAACAATTATCACTGGAATCACCTGGGAACTCACCATCGCATTTCTCTAATATTTGAACAGTGTCTCCAATCTCCAGTGATAGGCCATGTGGGACTGTCCCTCGAAAACCAGCAATTACTGAAAAATATAGTATGTTTCAATTACTCACAACATTAAAATATAAATTATTATTCCTGCTGTTTTAAAAAGTGGTATATAACCATGAGAAGTTACATGTTAAAACAAACAGGCTTACTCAAATTTAATAAGCTGTGAAAAAAGTCAAAAGGAAGAATCAATAAGACACTTTCAGGAGCAGAAAACTCAAAATACAGGACTCAGAAAAAAACCTAAATACAGCCTTATGATGCATGAATGGAAAGCTTGTACTGGAGAACAGTATTAGCTAGATCATAAGTACCCCGAAGGACAGAAAGTGTTTTATTCCAAATGCTTAAACTAACACACGAGACCTCAGAATTTTGCAAGCTGAAAGTGCCAATATGTGCCAATATTTCTGTTGCCATCCATACCACTCACACGCCATGAAAAGAAAACCTTATTTCACATTTGCTTAATGGATGCTATAGACCCAGCACTCCATATAATCCCAAATGTGAGGAAATGGTGTGGGGGTGGAGACCACTAAAGCATGTTGTTCACTCCAATACATCAAGTGCATGCTAAGCTTCCCCTGCAGCTCCACCAAAGCCATTGAAGGGAGGTCATGAGCTCAGCCTGGGACAAGATAAAACATGCTTCAGAAAAAAACATCCACCAGAGCAGTGCAGTTCCCAAATACTTACAAAGGCCAAATATTAAGCCTTAAATTGATAATTCTAAAATAATAAACAGCTATTTTTTCACTCAGAATCAAAACAGAATACCCAAAAGCCACTCAAAGAGATCACTCCTAAAAATCCATTAACATGCTAGATAGCAATTCAGCTATTCAATCCTGTTCTTACTGCACTAGAAATGCTGAATCAAAATATTGCCTAATTCAGGCCATAAGACCAAGCAATAGTGCTTTTGATTCTCTGCATTGTTAGCTTCTTTCAGAGCTTCATTTTCTAGTGGAAGAGGAAAACAGCCTATCCACCAGGGCATGATGCACAAAAAGACTTTGTAGCCTAACAGCAGTCTTACTGCTGTCAAATATCTACCCATCTAGACAGGAAACCCCAAATCTCATAGGAAAAACAGAAACCCCACTAACTGAGAGGCATGACAAGAAAACTTCACATATAAAAGCCAAAAGGATATGCATATATGCAAGGACATACATACACGCTCTTGCCTGCTTGTTGGAGGTCTACCCTGCCACAAGCAGACACTACACTCAAACTCAACAGAACCTGTCATCCACCATCTGTGCCTGCCACACTGTTCATCAAAGGCAGCAGGAGAGATTAGCTGTCAGCAAGCACAGAAACTGCAAATGCATTTGTGAATCTTCCAAAGAAAGTTCCAGATTTCAAGAGTAAACCAACAGGATATGGTTCATGCTACAGGACGGTGTGTTTAAAAATGCACATTTTTGCCAATCCGTCTTCAGAATTTGAAGACTTCAAAACTCATTGTATTCACTCATCACTTCACTCATGAGAAAAATCAACACTGTGCTTAACCCACAGTCTTTATCCCTTTGAAAAAATCCTGTGAGTTTATATCCCTGGACAGTTCCTAAAAGTTTGATAAAACGTGACCAGTATTTACAGTATTGAACCACCTTGACAATGTGCATTGAATCAATCTCTATTGATCTTGGCACTGCCCCCACTCTTCAACTTTTTTACTCCAAACTAAATACTGTGAGATATGCAGCATGAAATAAAAAGCTGCTCTGGTTCCACACCATGATCAAGTACAGCATTTTTAAAGCAGCTTAGTAGCAAGACAGCATCAGTACAGTGAGAAAGTTTGTCTGAGTTAAAAAAAAGCAAGAATTTTTCAATTGATTTTTTTACAAAGATCTGAAAATTAAAACAGTTTATTAACTATGAAGAAACAAAAATTAAAAGAAAGCTCCCTGAGTATCTATGCAATGTACATCTAAATTCCGCTGTGGCACTGAAATGACAGAAGTCACTCTGGTCACCTTTCTTTGTAGTTTGAAAACATCAAAATTTAAATATGAAGCCTGCCAAAACAGTATGTACAGCAACCAAAATAAAACCAAGGAATTCACTGAAGAAGTATGCAAAACCAAACCCTCATCTGTTATTACAGTTGTGAGATGTCTTATTTTTAAACTCCATGAAGTAAAAAATCACAGCAATTTTCTCCTTAAGAGCCAATATATCCTGTCCCATTGTTATTATTTGACTTTTCTATGACATTCAGTTTCTATCACTTAGTTACTAGAGTTGTTAAAGATCTTTATTTCCTCTCTTTTTTAAAATAAGTTTTTAAAAAAACCTTTCAGAACAAAAAGAAATTGAAATCTGACACAGTGTAGAAAATAGCCAGAAATCATTTTAGAGCATGTATAGAAGAACAAAATTATACCTTGAAATATCTTCTAGAAGGATGGCCTGCAGAGTACCAGAAAAAGAAAGAAAGAAATGAGGGCATCATCTTTACCTCTAAGCACATTCACCTGATACACTTGAAAAACACTCCCTGGATTCTTGTGAAGTAAGGTCAGGCTCAAAACAGGCAGCCTGTGGTGTTTAGCAGTGTCAATCAAAGTAAAATAAAGAGCACTGCAGAGCAGCAGAGGCTTTAATGAAAATCACAGGAACCCATAGATAAACTTACCTCACAAATATTTACCCATCTAACTCAGTAATAATGAAGCCGTGCAGCAGAACTGGGCCCAAGACAGAAGGTGGCCATTGTAACAGCTGTTACAACAACTGGTGACAACACCAGGGCCAAAGTAATCAACATTTTTGCCTTGGTCTTCAATGGCAACCTCTCCTACCACACTTCTGTAGTGGATGGGCAGCAGGATAGGGACTGGGGGAGCGAAGTCCTTCATAAATGTTCTGTAAATATCAGGTTCATAACCACCTTAGACACCTGAATGCACGTAAGTTAATGGGGACCTGATGAGATACTTCCCAGTATCCTGAGGGAATTGGCTGGAGTAGTAATAGACTATTTACAAGAGCTTGTAGTGATAGGACAAGGAGCTTCAAACTGAAGGAGGGTAGGTTTAATTTACATAATAGAAAAAAAATTTTTACTGTGAGGGTGGTGAGGCACTGGAACAGGTTGCCCAGAGAAGCTGTGGATGAGGATTCCTGCAAACGGTCAAGACAAGGTTTTGGATGGAGCTCCGAGCAACTTGGTCTAGTCAATGTGTCCCTGCTTACAGCAGAGGATTTGAAACAAGATGATTTTTAAGGTCCCTTCCAATCCTTCTATGATTCTGTAGATTCTGTAGAACCCTACAGAATCATCTATTCTATGATTCATGTCTTTTTAGTTTATCTGTCTGTATATACCTAAGTAGACTACAGGGAGAACAAAAATTAAAGTATGGAAAGAGGTAGCTGCTGTTCCACCAGAGAAGATGCCAGAGTTCAGCTAGGACACGGGGTTCTTAAGCAAGTCATAATATAAAGTTCATGTACTAAATGTCTCACCCTTTTCTCCAATGACTACATTGTTCTGCAAAAGCAGATGCTCTTTAATTCTTTCTCCTAGTAGTAAGTATATAATTAATCACTATGCAGTGACCGTGACTTAAGGTGTTCTCAGCCTAACCTAAGTGCAGGACATATTTATCATACTCATAGAACCAGACTTTTTTTATATACAGGATTCACTGACTCATATGCATTATATATGTCCCATTTTAATTCTTCTAATAACAAAAGCTGTTGTGACTATCACTTTCTCTTTTCCATTGCAAGTGTATACCAGAGACCTTGAAAAGGAAGATGGACAGAAGAAAAATCTACTCTGAATACAGATCATTTACCAGTACCTGCAGTCTTTACAGATGGACTGTCACATGCATGTCCCCAGGAAGCTATGTATCAAAACCATATCTAGATATATTTTTTGTCATTTTAGTAGCTGAAGGTCATATAAATGTCCTTTTCAAGCACAGGAACAGTGATTGATGTCCTCTTCAATCACCTCTTGGCCACAGAAGAAATATGGAACTCCACAATAAAAGTTTGTAGCAGTATATGTCCTCAGAAATATTTTAGAAACTGAGTTCAAATACTGCAGCCAGCTGGCTTTATTAAATATTTTCTGGCTGCCAAAGGGTGCTCAGAGAATAAGAAAGCAAGATAACAATACAGGATACAAAAATCTAATCTACACAGAAGGTAAAATCATATGGTGAAAACTATAGTGACGTGCAACATTAAAGTAGCTTCAGTTTTGGTTTGCTTTGCTTTGAGGAGTTCGCTCCTCAAAACAAAATCCGTCGTTGTGCTCTCATTCAAAACCTCTGGCTGGATGTGCTCACTGTTGGACATTTTTACATAAGAAAGTGCCTGGTATGTGAAAAGATCCATCCAAGCACAAGGTCTTAATTAAAGCTTAAACTGAGTGGGGGATTTTGGTGCAGCTTCTGCTGCTCATCCAGAGCCCTGATAGCATTACTGTTTTAAAAATTAAAACAAGATATTTTTCTGCTTGCAACTAATGCATACAAGCTTTATCTGCAAGTTAGTATTATGAAGAGGACTCAAGACACCCAGAGCAAGCTGGTTTCATGGCTGGCTTGATTTTACATTTACAAGATGAAAATGTCTCCCCACAAAGGGTGTGACATGACATGCTCAAGATGTCCCCATCACAAGTTAGAATTAAGGTCAACACCACAAAAGGAAACATACATTATATTCAGTTCTGAGTTGTGTGGCAGGACATGCACCCCCATATACAAAGGGATGAAAAGAAGTCTAAAATATCGACAGCAACTACATGATGTTCAGAAATGAGCACTTGTATGACAAAAGCATACTTGGGTTTCACATAATAAAAAAACAGTCCTTCAGCTGAAGAGAGAAGAGTGGGGAAAAGACATGAAGTAGAAAAACATAAATTGCTTGGCCATATTCTGCATACAAAGTACATGAGTAAAAAATAGACTCTAGTTCAATGCCCAAAGTCATGATGCCCCAATTAAGAGAGGTAGCACATAAAGCATACAGAAATGTGGTAAGTACACATTAGATGATCAGATTTGAAGGGTAGAAACACTGTGTCAGAGGGACTGGCTTTGGCAGGGAACAAGATGCTCTGATAGAAAAAGAATTGATTAGCTGACAACAGGGGTGGTCAGCCCACTTCAAAGTTTTGCTTGGGGTTATATTCTTAAAATTTTTATGCCTGAAATAACTGGAGATCTGCATATAAGAACTAATGAGGCAGACACTGTTGTTCTTTTCCTCCTAACAGATGGCCAGAAGCTATTATTGATTCCAGATAATATCTGCTATAATTGAAATCAGGTCCTCTAGGTAGCAAAAGCAATTTTTAAAATTTTTATTCTGGACCTAAAAGTGCCATTCTCCTAAGAAATTGAGACTTTTAGGGACAATTATTTCAAGGGGTTTTGCTTCTGTTCAACAGTTGAAAAACAAAGAAAAAAAAAGCTGTAACAAATGAAATTGCCATGTTTCTAACAGTATGAAGTTATTATATTGGTTAAAATAGTCATTAATATTGTATTTTGACTTGATGAAAAACAGAACTTGCTCTTATGTGGGTTTTTAGTTGATGAGGAATGACATGTATATATTATCTCTGAGGAAGGTTCTGATTCAGGGGTCTTTTTGTAGAAATATAAAAACTGTCTTTTGATATGACTTATGCATAGTAAATACATCAGACATCTGGCACAGTGAGCAGCTGCAGAAAGCGCAACATCATCTTCACGACAGAAAAAAAGAATAAAAATCTGTCAACAACTCTCCTGAGCATACCATTTGTAAATTCACGTCTGGAGCTACTGACCACTGGCAAGCAATGCAAGCATCCAGTAGTACAACTCTCACCCTTCTGTGGCACAGGGATCTCCTGAGCCAGACCCAGTATTACTGTATTTAACATTTTTCTTCTATGAATTTTCCTAACTAGGATTTCTATGCATCATAATTTCAGTGCCCAAAAACTCACAGTAAACTTTCCAGTCTAAGTATGCACATGCAAGAAAAAAAGTCTTCCTTTTATTTCACAGTGCAATTTCTAGTGCCCTTGATCCTGTGGGAAAGTTTGGACAAGAAATCTGTTGTCTGCTGTACTTTTTTCAGGATGAAGGCTTTTCTCCTCAAAAGAAGCTGAAGAATCTTTTCAGGTTTCTAAATAGGCAGGATTACTAGCAGCAGAAACCCATGGAGGGATGCAGCTTTGCTGATGCAAACTGGCCAGAGCTGACTGTAAAAGGGCATCACATGCACTGAGCTTTGCCTACATGTGAATTGATCTGGATGGAGTGGAACGACAGCACAGCTCCATGCTCGTGCTTCTAATACACGAGTTAATTTGGGCATCTGCTCATAATGCATTGTGCTGCCTACAGACACCCCAGGAGGCTTGCTGCAAACCAGCAACAAGCTAATGAAGACAGCCACAGAAAAGAGAGAGGGAGCGGGGTGCAGAATCGATTTCATCTCCTTTCAATAAACACAATATATACAAATGCTACTTTCAATAACAGAAGTGATCCTTAAATCTCTTGCAGATTACTGAGAATAAACACTTTCAAGTTTGTACTGAAATAAAAGAATGTGAGTTCTCTTGCCTGTGTATACCACAATTAAAAGGATCAAATGCATAGTTCAGATAATGACAGCTCAGTGTGACTTTTGAATATTTCAAATGCTGCTCACATGCAGCAGTCAGTTTTCTTAAGAGGTGAGAGCTTGCACAGAATTTTCCTAACATGGATATTTATTGAACAGTTATTCAGGAAAATATGTCAAGGCACATGAAAAATCATCAAAAAACTTTGCATCAGTGTCCAAGCATTGAAAATACTGTATAAAGTAGAATAGATATAGAAAACTAGTCTTCAGTTACCTGTAAAATCCCTACTGCTAATGGCACTGACTACCTGTACAGATAAGACAAATGCCAGGTTTGAAATACACAAAAGACATGGAGCTGCAGCAGATCATATTCCCTCCTGTGCCTGGCTCAACATTTGAATTCAGCAAGGTAATCACTTTCAAATCCCTGATTACAATGCTGCCAAAAACCACAGGACAATTCTATCACAGATAATCAGTTTAGTGTGAATGCCTGAACTCTTGTCAAGCTCTCTTCATCCTCCATCTCAGCTACAGGCAGGCATGTTATAATCTCTTTGAGGACAGCTTGATCGGTTTTCCCAATACCTGCAAAGGATTTTGTTAACTCTTTGCTCTGGGTACCTTAGTTATTATAAAAACAGAGCACTAAAAGTAACAAGTGATGATGATACCTATTTGCTGTTGAGAATGGCTGCCCATCTAGAATACCAAAACTGGAATAATTCAGCATGCATCATCTGTCCTTGCAGGTATGAGATTTCATTAATTTTTTTCTCTCTTCTATCAAATATCAAGTTAAGTCTTTTACATTCCTTGAAATTCTGCTTGCTATCTTCTTATGTCTATATCTTGTCTCTGCTAAGAGCATTTTCTTGATATGCATTAGATCTAGAACAACAAATTTAAAAGTAAAAAGAAAATAAAACAAACAAGTCTTATCAAGTCCAGAAAATCTAGTACAACGGAAGAGTTTATGAATAAATGACACAACTCTTCCCACGAATTTGCTCAGAAATGTCCTCTACAGAGGAGGAATGTCAATTTAAAATCCACCAGAGATGTCATGGAAGAAGGCAAGGTGGACTCTGTAGAAACAGGTGTAGTTTTCATGCAATTAATGAAATTATTATAAAGGAACTATTCTGCAGCCAGTTTAACCAGTTAGTCTCACTTTAATTCTTTACTGTAGACCTAAAGATGCAGTATCAATGCATTAGACTGTCATGTTAAACAGGAAGATTAAATGTGAATTTTCTTTTATTACTTGGAAACAGCAACAACTTGAAAATCCAGCTGGTAGAAGGGAGCAAGTGAAAAAAGTAGGTCATGTTCAGATGACATATTTGTAAGAACAACCTCTTTTAGCTAAAAATAGCTATGATTTTTATTAAGACTAAGCTCTTACAAAGTTCTAATAGTTTTTAAACTTTGTTAAGGAAGTGCCTTAATTATTAATAGTATGATCAAGGAAAAGAGTTACAACTATTTACTTGGAAAAGTATTTGTTTCATTAATAGCCTCTGGGGAAATGAAGTTTCTGAGCAGAATCACATAAACCATCCAGGGGTTTTCTAACTTCCTGTAAGAGTCAGGTATGATAAGAGAAGGGAGGATGAGAGAACATAGCCACAAGCTGTATCAGGGGAGGTTCAGGTTGGAATTCAAGAGGAATTTTTTCACTGAAGGGGTTGTTAAACATAGAAAAAGACTGCCCAGGGAGGTGATGGAGTCATCATCCCTAGAGGTACTCAAGAGACTACTGGACACAACACCTAGTGCTCCCATCTAGTTGGTGGGGTATTGATCAAAGGTTGGACTTGATAATCACAGTGATCTTTTCCAACCTAAATTATTCTGGGATTCTCTGATGTATCCACAGCACAAGTGCATCATCTGAGGCCTACCAAAGCCAACAAAGCAGCAAATGCCAGATCTCATAGCAAGTCTTCAGTACATTTTGAACTTGATTAAAGCTTACCAAAACCTTCAAAAACTTTAGAGACACAAAGTTCTACATTGTTTCAAATATGGATCTATGGTGTAATTTTGTATCTGCCAGAGGATTTGCTGGCTACATGTCATATCCCTGCAAAGCCAGCAGAAACTGAAGCAGAAAATTAAAAGCCTCACATGATTATAAACACAGGAGTTATCTTCCAGAAAACAGCAAAGTTTTTCCAGAATAATAGGATGATAATAATTTCAAAGAAGGCTTTGAATACAGGAACATGTGCTTACAATTGAAGGCTGAATAATAATGTCAGAGCAGTGGGTATGGTCCAAAGTCTAATAACCACACATTTCCCTATTCTCCTATTTCCTCCCCAAAAGCATTGTAACACAACATGCTTCTCTGAACCCAGGGGACATAATTTCAGAGTCCTGAACAAACTTTAAGTAGCATCATGCAAAGCTCGGAAGAGCTGTAGTCTTACCCACTAACAAAAAAAAAAAAAAAAAAAAAAGACAATCACCATGCAAGCTGCAAGAATTACTCCTCACCAATCATGAGAGGCACCCAAAAGGAACATGGGAACACAAAAGTGCAGTAGCTCAAAAACTCCATGTGCTTGGTATCACAGACTTTGGTAAATGAGACAGACTTCCCCTTAAAATTTGCTCCCAATTCAAGTAATAAATAGCATTCCAGGAAGCCAAGAAAAGCAGAATATAAATTTTCTTCAGTAATACAAGAGACAGGACACCCTTCTTCCACAACAAAGTTGGGTCTGTCAACTGACCACAGGGATGAAACACTTTCCAGGTATTGTACATTGTCTTATATTTATATATTTCCTTTGAAAAAGCAGGATTTAATTTCGTATTTGACCTGTCATCAGTGGAAGACAATTAATGAAACAAAACAAATACACTAGGAAATTCGATCACACACACAAAACCAAATACAAAAAAAAAAAAACAAAAAACAAAAAAAACAACACAACCTGCAGTTTTCAATGGCATTGCTTTTCAGCTTGTCTGGTATTGCATTTCAGATTAGTTTTAGTCTCCTGCATTTCTCTGATATTCAATCATATCATTGTAAGTGTAATTTAAGTTCTTCCTTTTCATCAATAAGACTTCTGTTTACTTTGACTTTAGCCTTCATGCAATGTTCTCTATCGCATTTTATAACTAAATAAATTATTCTGCTTTTGTAAGCTATGAACCTTAGCCATGTTGCTACTTACAAAGAACATTTATTAAATATCATTTTCTTCTGCACTTCAAAAATTATTGCAATATGGTATTTTTCAGAAACAAAACAATATTCTTATGCAATAAGCAAATTGTGCAATTTAGCTAACATGAAAAATAAACTGTAATTGTGAGCTTCTGTACCCTGCCCCACAGATCAACCAATTCTCTGCAGATAAAAATATCAGAAAGCCTTTTTAAAGAAAGGAAAATTTGGCAAGGTGTGGAATTAAGTGCAGCTAAGGAAGACTGTTACAAATCACTTACAAGTGCCCTGGCATATACTTTTTAATCTTAAATGAGGCAGAATTTTCTGGATTGAGAGTAATTTCAAATACACTGGAATACAGCTATCAGGACTAGTAAAGCAAAGCTACTTCCTCCTGTGAAAATCCTCAGAGACAGTTGAACGCAAGTTTAAACATCCCACTCTGGCTTTAAGCTGGTTTATTAGGTTTAATGGTTAGAAATAACCATTGCACTTTTCAGCCTGATTTCAACAGCTGAGTCAGCAGAATTCAGTGTATTTAGCCCTACAGGGTTTCATCACTAATCCATAATCTCCATAAAGTTAAAACTTCAGGGATATTTAAAGAAATCCTACAATTCCTCTAAAATGTGTGACCAAATAGAAATGTAACAAGTTCATACACTTTTTTCCCTACTCAAAGCTCAAAAAAA